>JAQGAK010000994.1:0-43989 GCA_034696945.1 Lipothrix lubbocki
AACTACTGCTAAGTCATATATGCGTGTAGTAATGTGGGGAAATATTCCAGCAGTTTCTACCGCTTATGTGTCTTTTTCTGCAATGGTAAATAAACGGGATAGTCACTTTTGCATTTCTTTTAAAAATACTATTCGGACGCTGTAGTCATTCTTATAGCATTGTAGCAACTGTGGAGATAGTTATATTTGCCTCTAGTGATAGTCAACGAAGATTAGTATTCCAATTCTTGCTTATTAAACGTCCTCATAAAACTTAATGCCGCGTGTCTGATACACATTTATTATCATTGAAATGTCATTCAGGTCATTGGGTACGTCACACTGTCCACACATATATAATTAATATGTAAATACTTATTACTACATTGTGTGCATATAATATAAAAGTATTTCAATTTAATTAGCTGCTCCAAAAAACGCAGTTGCCAAAAATAGCCACATAATAAATTCAATACAGACGACATTATTATAGCAGCGTAGCCGGAGCCTTAATTGAAATAAAACAACTTTTCGTTATTTTATTTTATTTTATAATAAATATTACAGGTTTTAAAAATGACATTTCCCAAAATTAACTTTTCCCTTATTAGCTCTGATATTATCAAGTCCCATGTAACATCCATTTGAAAACTCGTCATTTCCTAATTATTTTGAAGGAATCCAGTCGTCTTCTTGAGTAATCTTATGCTTATTACTACTGTTTGGTTATATGGGAGACTTTATTGGTAAAAGTTCAAGTGAAGCTCCTTTTCGTACGTTAAATACCTTTACATAAATATTTATATATTAGAGTACATAGCTTCGTACTGTACATAGATTCATATAGTAACTTTGTATGCATGACATTTTCTATTTTATGTTTCTACAATATTTTTTTTTATACTTTACATTTTTCTATTTTTTTCAAGCTGTTTATTTTCACATTTTTTATATTTTTTTCAGGTTGTTTTTATTTTCACATTTTTCAGTTTTTTTATTCAAGTTGTTTTTATTTTTATATTCTTTTGGTTAATTTTACGTATTTTGTGTGTCATAATGTATTCTTATTTTTTAAATATTTCATACTAAATATATTCAGTGTGTAAATTAAATGATGAAAAATTGCCAAAATTATTGTGTAAATATCAAATTGTATGAAAAAGCCGCTGAATGAAGAAGCTGATGCAATATTATAATTAACCGGCTTATTGGAGCGTACCATCAATATGTTCTTAATATATTGGATGGATTGAATCACACATATAATTATTTGTACTTGAATAATGCAGCAACAATGCAAAAGGACGAAATTTCACGGTATTTTACACATATATACGTTATCATTGTGGTATTTACATGTGAGTAATAATTTTAACATCCGTTGCGTTCGAAAAACGTAAAGATTACTATATATGACTAATGTTCATATAATATGTTATGTACATATGTACTACATGTGTACTACATATGGTCTACATACGTGTTAATGGTTTTAAACGGGAATAATCCAAAATCCAAAGGAAAAACGTTAGCGTCAAAATCAAATAATTACATTTTTTTGCCATTGTAATTCATACGGATACCAAAATATCTCCTTGAAAAAAAATAAGTGTCAACAATGCGTTGACATATATGTGAACTCTTGTGAAATTGAAAGTTGAAATTGAAAGCAGGGGGAAAACATTATACATATGTATACTTTATAATTATTAATTATACATATTATTTGTATGTATAACGCAAAAGTGTATATACTTATATGCTATATTTGCATTTAACATTTAGGGACCAAAAATCCTACGCAATAATTTCTTATATCTATATGTATAATTATACATACATATGTAATTCATATACAAAACATATAACACTATTAACTATTACACATATACATATATATAGGAACTATATAGCAGAGGCTGTCATGTGCTCATCAACGAAATTAAAATACTGTCATCCACACCACACCGCTGTTTATTTTGCTTAAAATCGCCGTGATTTTCTAATCGTAAAGTGCTTAAAGGTATGTATACATTACAGGCTTGTCCATATGCATCATCTGTAGGGTAATTGATTTTAAAATATTTTGACAGCCTCATCCGTACTTCCCATGGATAGCATATTGCTATATATGCATGTATGCATGTATATGTACATACAATGAATAAGTCATATATAGTATCTACTTACTGTTATATACATACATAACCATATACAACGTATATTTAATATAATATAAAGTATACGGCTCATAAGCATATATATGCAAAATTCTGAAGGAGAAATGTGGGAAGGAGCAGCAGCAGGAACTGTTAATATTTGCATTTTGTAAATTCCAACGATGTAAAAATCCTTTTGCTTTTTGCTTATGGGCAATCTGTATTTAACTATGATTTCAGCTATATGCGATTTTCTATTCCTAACCCAGAGCTTTATTACCTTCGGATGTGAATTCCGCTCTGTAGAATAATTTGTTACCTTCTATAAGTACTGTATTACTATATACTTACATGCTATGAGAATTTCTACAAATCGCGTCTTTAACTTCATTCCACACGTATTTATGTATATTTTTAAACGTATTGACTGTTCCCTGCCGCAATAAAAATTAAAATATTGATAATTTTAATAAGTGTGTTAACATTGATATTTCTACGCTGTACAAAAATGTTTTCAATTCAAGTTCAGAATTTTTTCCGCATGCAGTTTCCACATTACGTATATACTATAATATGCATACTTCACTTCAATATTCTTTATTATGATTTTAAGATCGACAAACTTTTTTTTTTAAAAAGAAGTATGATTCCATACACGTGAGAGGAATTTATGTCAAATTCCTGCATTCAGAAGCCATAGTGTCTTTACTGTTATTATTTATTCTACACATTGCATGTCGTGACATGAATCCTACTATATATGCTTATATACTTATAGTATAAAAGTATTTAGATATATAGGAACTATACACTCACATATATATCTACACACGTGTGACCATGCAGTTTGTGCAAAAAGTGGGAGAGAAAATTTTTTCCTGTGATTTGATAAATTAACCTTGAAATATAAACAGTAAAAAGAAGTTTTCATTTTACTTTTCCCCATGGAATGTACATATATGTACACATATGTATATACAATCATACCATCCAACGCATATGTACCACTGTGTATTTCTATAGTATAGATGAATTTGAGGTATATGGAAACACATTATGTATACACTCTATTTCTATGTATGTAGGAATATAAGGAATTAAGCTCCAGTTTTAAAGGGAAAATTGTGTGTATAGTGTATTGTTCATATACATATACATATGGTACTTAACTGCATTTAATAATTCCATATATTAACACTATTTCACTTTTCTCACGTTCCATCCCATAAAGTCGTCGCGACTCTGGCGATGGCGACTACTCAATTGCAATTAGGTTGAGTATATATGTGTTTGCGTTATGTGAACTTTATATTCTATTCAAACTTTTTTTTTATTATTGCGGGGTGCGTGTCTGCCAGTTTTTTTTTTAAATTTCAAGACTAATATCCCATTTAGTAAAGTATTACAGTACAGTTGTGCCTTTTGAATTAATGCTTTTTTACGAATGTAAAGATACTTATGCTATACTAATACTGTATTTGACATTGCGCCGAGGGATTTAACAATTTTAGCATCATTTTGGTTAGCATTATAATTTATAAAAGTTATTGCCGTATTAAAGTTATTGCTTATTTTTGCCGGCTTTGCATTTTGAAGGAGAGGGAAAATCGCTTGGAATTTATATTACAATATTTATTTTAAATACTGAAACTCCTTCAACAAAGATATTCAGCGGAGATGAGTTTTAAATTATTTTTTAAATTTTGGCATTCCGCCAGCAAATTCTTCTGGTCTCTTTACATTTTTAATACATTTTTAATTTTACTCTGCTTCTGTATACTTTTAATTTACTATAATTATACCCAGTGCGCTTTTAAACTGTGACAAATCAACTGTCCTACTATAACACTATTTGGGACGATAACCAAAATTATTTACTGCGTGAGAAGTAAATAGCGAATGTTTTTTTTAAATAATTAGTCAACACACGGGAATATAGGAAATACGGAGATTCTGTATTCATGATAATTAATGTCACCATAGGGAGTTTTTGCAGGAATGAGTAAGATATGCGCCAACAACAGGAACAACGGAAAAATACCTTTCGTTTTTGACTAATTCCGTGTGGTTATTACTTTGCTTTCCTATTACTTTATAGGATAAACCACCGTGCGTCATTTTAATTTAATTGTTTTGAGGACTACAAATCTCCTTTTGTATTCTACTCATCTACTGTGTAGTATAATTCCTATTACTTTTATATAAACCGCCACCGCCTAGACATTTTGATCGTTTTCATTTTACTTTTAAATGCGTTAGTATAATACTGCGTGCCTTATATATCTGTAGGTTATGTTGCGCTCCTTATTTTGCCTTCCTCAATTTCTGTTCCTTAATTTTGTGGGCGATGTGTACGCATTTATATTTTTTTCATATATATTTACATATAATAGCATATATCTTATGAATCCTTGTTATATATTTCCTTATGACAAGTCATATATTTCCTGATGATAATAACCTATAATATCTACTACATGTATGGCAGGTCATGCCGCTAATAAAAGCCGCAGGTTCAAACCACACTATAATTTATAGAGATAAAATAATGCTTAGGTATTCATTTGTACCTTGTTGTAGGTAGGTTACTACGATGACAATGTGGCGATGAGGAAGAAACTAATCAGAAGTCATCATATGATAGGTCATAAGAGGATACACTTAGGTCATTATAATAAAATATTTATTTCCTACCGTAGAACCGGCAAATATAACTATATCTACACAGACTGTTAAAACGCAAAAATAACTATACGGCTACTAGAAATTTCACAAATCTTCCAATGCAAAACTGATGACTATGGCGTTTAAAAGCATGGCCGCTTTGTTTACATTGTCATAAGTAGAGCTCATTTATTACAGCAAAAGCAAAATCCCGCTGTTGCTTTGGAAAACTACTGCTTAAGTCATATATGCGTGTTGTAATGTGGGAAAATATTCCAACAGTTTCTACCGCTTATGTGTCTTTTTTGCAATGGTAAATAAACGGGATAGTCACTTTTGCATTTCCTTTAAAAATAATATTCGGAAGCTGTAGTAATTCTTATTGCATTTTAGCAACTGTGGAGATAGTTAGGTTTACCTCTTCAACGACGATATTCAGTTATTATTGTACTATTTTAATTCCACGGGGATTCTCTTCTTGATCAAATCAAAGGCCGGGGAAGTTTACAGTATATTTGTAAGATTTAAATTGTGCGCAGCTGAGAGGAAGGAATAAGAGCAATACATTATAATACTTAAAAGATGTGCGTGTAAACGCAGTAGGAAAATACAAAATAAAATATATATGTGTATTTCATATCTATACATGTTTGAAGTATACAAGATATAAATTTTATCCATTGCGTGCGTGTATAACATTACTCCATAGGAATATATCGTCATCATCATCATTAACAAATGAACTACTGGCCTATAGAATTAAATTAGAATTTAATTCAGCTCTCTGGTTTTGTTCAGAGATGACAGAGAGGACGAGGAGCAACCAGATGAAGAAGTGCTCGGCCCAAATATAATGTTAAAAGATACACCTAGATACTACTATTCGAACTCTCATCATCTCTAAAACTACACACTGGTTTTCACTTTCCCAATAATAACGATCGACCAGACCTAGTGGTTCCCTAGTATTAGTTGATTAGTCATAAGTGAAAACTTATGATTATATACCGGTATAATGGCGTGTTTAAGATGGAACTTGAACACAATGTACGACTTGTGAATACTAAAACTACCTTGCTTGCAGGGATGAACCATATAGAGTAGTGAATCATTAATGAGTACCTATAGGTTTTACACACATAGGTTTCAATCTTATGCATAGTGAGGTATACATACATCTATACAGTTAGTTACACAGGGTGCTGCAGTTGGAGAATCTCTTATTCACGCTTTGAGCATGCATAGGAAGTTGGAAAATATATCTGTGTTTTGATTTTTTATGGCAGTAGCCACACTGCCACACATAGCACATAAGGTAAGAAAATTGAAGATGCTTGAGGTCTCAATGCAAAACTTAACTTAAGGTATTGAAGATCCCATTTGCTACTTCAGAGATGTACAAGATGGCAAAGCAAAAACTTTTAAGATGTTGGAGATGCCTACAGACCTTAGTATGTTGGATATGCGAAAGGAAACGGACTTAACGGACTATGTGAAGATCCCAAAGATACTTACAACGTTGATGCAATTTAAGACATTGGAGATATCAAAGCAAATTAAGGCATTGGAGATATCAAAGCAACTTAAGGCATTGGAGATATCCAAGCAACTTAAGGCATTGGAGATACTAAAGCAACTTAAGGCATTGGAGATACTAAAGCAACTTAAGACATTGGAGATGTTAAAGAAACTCATAAAGACGTTCGAGATCCCAATTACACCGTAAGGTTTACAAGATCCCAACATCAAAATCACAACAGCACAATAAACAGCGGCTGTTGTTTTGCTTGGAGAAAACATGACTAAAAGATGTCCCAAAGCTCAACATAAGCTAAAGCTTAAGCTATATAGCAGTTTATCCCCGTTTGCAAAACTAGTTTGAACCTCTGGTCAAGCTGTTCCGACAATAAGGGAAAAGAGATAATTATGTCTAGGTACATATGGTCATGAGTATATATGTACATTACATGTAAATAGTGATACTACTGTGGGGCAAGCGGTAAGGAAAGCTCATCTGTGAGTGTTGTTGGTGCAAGAATGTAAATCGAGATTGAAAGTTGATCAACGTGTATACTGTAGTAGACAGGCATATATGCATAGGTAAAAGGTATCCACACTTTTGTTTGCATTTACTTGACTTGCAAAAGCAAAAATTTTTTGTAGGTTTTAAACTACTTCCACTCTCAACAAGATGATGAATGAACCAAGAGGAGCGGAGACATCCATAAGTACATAAACGTCCATCTGCATTAAACATGATTTCCTACTTGTCTGCTTTTCACCTTTACTTTACTTAATCTTCCGTATTGCAATGCGTTGCCTATCTATATATTTATACGCTATGACTGACAATGAGACGACGACCATGCTTACGGTATTGAGGGTTGTACATACTACACATAGCTTAAAAAATGTGTGCTATTGTGCAGCCCAAACGACATGCCATGTATGGTCGCATAAACCAAACAAACAGTACCTGGTATGGTCAAGTTTTTAACAACTCACGTCAATAGTAGTTATCGATGTAGAGTTCGCATATCGTAAGCCGGCTGTCAGGCTTTTATATTATTATTATTCTGCTGCAGATGATGCGACGACAGTATTTCCCTTATTAATATTGTATTTAACACATGTACTCCCAATTACTGGTCAGCCCCACAATGGTGTTATGAACATATACTAGACCTGTATATTAGCATGTGTGAGAGGATGAAATGGAAAATATGAGAATACACTACACGTCATAAGAAGAAGAAGAAGAAGAAGTATAACAAGGGGGTAATTGAATTTAACTTGGTTTTCTCATACTTATATATCTACAGTATATGTAATGTGACTCATACACGTCTCACACGTAGACAGGCTTATAATTCATCTCCTCCATTTAAAGTAGGTGTCGAATCTCCGACTAACCTATATATTCCATATATTTATTCTAAGTTTTAATTTCTCTATTAATCTGTTGCTTTAGCTCCTCGTATACAATATGTCCGCTACATCTACACATTATGTGTATATAGTTGAAGAGGCAAGTATAACTATCTCCACAGTAGCTAAAGTACAATAAGAATTACTACAGCGTCCGAACATTATTTTTAAAGTTTAGAATGCAAAAGTGACTATCCCATTTATTTACCATTGCAGAAAAAGACACATAAGCGGTAGAAACTGCTGGAATATTTTCCCACTTTACTACACGCATATATGACTTAGCAGTAGTTTTCCAAAGCAGGAGCGGGATTTAGCTTTTGCCGTAATAAATGACTTATGACAATGTAAACAAAGCGGCCATGCTTTTAAACGCCATAGTCATCAGTTTTGCATTGGAAGATTTGTGAAATTTCTAGTAGCCGTATAGTCAATTTTGCAGTTTTAGCAACTGTGTAGATACTTATATTTGCCTGTTCAGCGACGATACAAAACGTTGGTCGCCATATTTTTACAGAGAAATTATACGCTCATAAGTACAAGGAAAATAAAATCTTAGCAGAAGTTGGAGTGGTCAACAACGAAGATAAAAAGCCGGCTCGCTCGTAACACAATCCGTGTCAAATTTGGTCAAAGGAAGCAATTTTTTACTGCCTGTTGTACATTTTACATATATTTTTATACATCCGCAATTTTTAGGCATGTCGGAGAAAACAGGATTTTAGTCTCTTGCAAATAATCATAATAATAGTAATAATCATAATGAGCGAAAAGAAATACAAAATGTGTACAATAAACCTTCTTGTACAACGAAGAGTGATTACTGATTATTATTACTTTTGCTTTTCCATCTCCTCTCGTCCGCACTGTCAACAACACTTTCAGCATCCATATGTAAGTACCATGTGCAGTATCCTGCTATGTAAATACACCTTAACATTATCACTGTACACAACTTTTACAATGTCATCCTTCTTTTTGACAAAATGCCACTCCATGAAGATACATGTGTATGTATGTAATACGTACAGATATATTATGTCGAAGTGTCACTTAATCTATGAAGAAGCTCCACGGCGAGCTATGGAAAAAGTTGTTCTTTTCTTCATAAACTTTTACCTATTGATAGGAACGTAACATGTACTACACATATGTATACTTGTATGTACGTACATACCTATACAGCTTGAATGACAGTAAACCATCACAAAATAATTTGACAGTGCATGGAGCATCATCCACTGTATGGTATATGACATGACAATATTCTTGAAATTGTTTAATGCTCACAGAAGCTTGAGCGTGAAGGGATGGGAAAATCAAAGGAAATCACACAACGACGACACAGTTTCTATACATTATAAACTTGAAGCCAAGAAGAAGAAGAAGAAAAAAGATTATTATACGATTTTGTTTCGTTATTGTAGAATATCGAAACATCGAAAGCTCCTATAATAATACAATATGTTTAATGATATTATCATACAGCTTAACGACATTGATCATTATATATAATTTTTTCTCTGTGTACAGTAAAGCCATGCAGCAACCAGGCCAACACGCCATTATTGTAAATATATATGAGCATATAGATTGTTGTAAAATGGCAAAAGAAGGGAACAGCGAGCGTGTGTACAACTTTACGCGACCGAGCATTAGGCAAAGGATTTTATACAGTCGAACACGGTCGATCATTAGGTGAAGAACGTTATGCGGTCGGACATTGTACCTCTATAGTAGAGATGTGTGAATGAAGTTGTATCAATGTGAATATATATAGATGAATGTATAGTAACTACATATCTATATATGTATATCTCTATATGGTTGAACACATAATAAGAATACGAAATCCAAAAGCTTGATCGCGGCCAAGTAACATTAGTAACCGCATGTTTGACATTAATTCATTTAATATCCATTTATTCACTGTCAAATGAATCAAGAATCAACCATAAGCTTTATGATATTATCTTTTGGCTTTGCCATGTCCCCTGCAATTAGTGTAGAATCACTGTAAATGACATGTTACAGGTATGTACGCGCGGGATGTGTGATCTGCTGGGTAATATCCACACATGTATATAGTTGTATAGTATTTTTTGATGCAAAACAATTGTGTAGTATGTAAACTCTGTACAGAGAATAGCAGATTAAGTATTATTGGAAGAAACTTCAATTTATTTCGGTATCATATTTTTGTTCGATACTGTTGTATCTTCAGCACATTCTGATATTTGCATGTATTTGCCACACGTTTGGGCATATTCCCTACTTGCATCTGTATAATCGCTACCTGTTTCAGTATTTTTCTATGCAGTTGTGTATCTTCAGTATATGAGTATCTACATGTTTGTGTATACTCAATACTTGTTTGTGTATCTTCAGTACATCTTTGTGTATCTTCAATACATGTTTGTGTGTCTTCCGTGCATGTTCATGTCTTCAGTGTACATATTATTTTGCATCTTCAGTATATATAATTCTTGGTATGTTAACTATATATGCGTTTATATAGTGACAATTAAAAACATCTACAGTTTTTCATGTAAACTACAACTTGAATTAGTTTATAAAAGCAGAAGAATTTTTAGGAGAGGATCTCGAATTTAATTACATCTACATAGTCAAAATCTGTTGATGTCTCCAATCAATGTGGGTTTTGGTGCCTTTAATACATTTAGACGGCTTCACCACAAAGTTGGTTGCTTGCACATACACACACACTATCTACTATATACTTATACCATAGACAAAATATAGACACATATACATATAGGTATGCACATACTAACCCTTAACAATAACACATACTTTTTCTTGTTGTTCATGTTATACTTGACTTTTTCATGTTACAATAAGAATAAGTGATGACAGTTGGCAACGCATCGTTCGTCCCATTAGGACTTTTGCACAAGAAAGCGCTGCCAAAACTTGTCAATGGCCCTAACACTACAAAAGTATATAACCTTAATATATTATATGTACTTACACGCCTGTAATTACATATAAATTTAGGGATACACACAAATTTTATATAGCTTATTTTATATGTATGTAAAATTACATATCGTCGGCAAAGTATCAAAAAGTACCAACTTCAGCCTTGTACGTATAGAATTTGGTACTTTCGTATCTTCGTCGACGATGTATAGAAGGATAGACACTATTATTTTTTGTGTGCATATACATAAACTAAACATATGCATGTATATTAGGTATATTCGTATATGGGTAAAAGCGTGGCTATATACGTAAGTATATATAAATATTATATTTATTCACAACCAAATTTACCATGCAATGTTCCCATAAAGCGCTGTCGTCAGACCGCCGACCCGTAAAACTTAATCGTTGACAACACACTTGACGATCCTGCGACTCCTGACAATACTCTAAGCTCGCAGTTAAAAGAGCAGAGGAGCGATGGTGGTAAGGACCTTACAAGTTTTGTGTATTAAAAAAACGCTTTTATTGCAATGATTAATTTTCATTGTATACATGAGCACGTATACACTTTATATACATATTTGTATATGTATTTCATATAATAAAAGCTGTATAGAGACGCACATAAAATGATAAATAATGGGATGAAGGAGACGTATATAAAATGTGGGATTAAACGGGACTTTCAATTTCATCAACCATGCTTTTATGTATTGAAGATATATGTAAGATATGCATATGTACATAGATACTTATTCATACTATGGTATTCCCATGTGAGTAATAAAGTGCATAATTTTCAAACGCATGGATACAGTCAAGGCCGATGTTGATTCAATTGTCAAAACTGTAAAGAAGAGTGAGACGAAACGATTGTCGCATTTTCTTTTAAAAAGCAATAGCGCGATGATAAATAGTAGTTGGAGTTTTTCCATGTAGGTATATATAGTATTATTATCTCGATTAAACCCCACTGCTTTCAAACCATATGTCTTATGATATTGCCATTGACAATTTTATTTTTTTTATTTTTCCTTTTGACAGCGGAATGTGAAAACGTGGATAAAGGATAGGAATCTCTCTCCAAACACCTGTGAATGTAAAATAACATAAATAATTATTTTAAATTTAAATTATTATTTTAAATTTATATTACTGAAAATGATGTTTTTCTTTAAATTTAACATTTTCTACCACACGACTACACAACGAAAATGGTAAAATTATTTTATAAATTAATGATTCTTATTTAAATTATACATCCACCGGCATTTGCAAAATTAATCCCAGATTTTGGGAGAGATAAAAAACAACTTAACTAAACATAATTTAATTAAGTCTAATAAATGTTGTATTAACATTCGTTTATTGTAAATTTGTTGTCATAAGTAAAATTTATAATACAGCTCTTAAAAATTTATTTAATTATTTAAGGATTAAATGCAATTAAATAAAAAAACATATATTAGGTTTTGTACAACTAGTACAACAATTGAATGCTGTAATACAAACAAACTATATTAATGCGGAATACTTAGGTCTAGTAAGATTACAGGAAATTAATTTGTCATTATTATGTTGGATACAA
Organism: Lipothrix lubbocki; assembly: GCA_034696945.1. NCBI lineage: Eukaryota > Metazoa > Arthropoda > Collembola > Symphypleona > Sminthuridae > Lipothrix > Lipothrix lubbocki. The sequence goes on from JAQGAK010000994.1 coordinate 12,268, forward strand.
AAAATAATAGGATAATGTATATAATATGTATTTAAATATTATAGGGCATTAATGTATTTAAAATAAATAATGGGGTAGAATTCTTGTTCATGTGTAGTAAAATAAATCGTGGGATAATAAAACAAATACAGTATTCTATTTAAAATGAGCTATGGGATAATAAATATATTATTTTCCATCCAAATTAAATTGTGGGATAGTGAAACATTGTATGTATGTTTTTCATTTGAAATAATTTATGTTGTATGTATTTAAATTAGCGGATTTTGTATGCATTTAAATTAGAGAACTTTAGTATGTATTTAAATTAGAGAACTTTAGTATACGTATTTAAATTACTGTAGTTTGTAAGTATTTGAATCAAATTCAACATATTTTTCGCTCATCTATTCTGAAAAATAGAAAATAATTTTGCATTTAATTTCCTCAAATTAATATACATACAGATATTATATTTGGTTTACGCAATGATTTTCCTACCACAACTAATAAATCCCTATATATGTTTAAATGACATTTTACACACCGACCGAAATGGTTGATTGGCTTTTGCATAGACAATTATCCACGCAGTACAAAAATTTATTTGTTATACATGCTATAGTAATACATATATCTACAGATATGCACATGTATTTCGTATTGCATTCATAATGTGGACATGTGTAAGGACAATTACATATATATATCATTGCATGTGTAGTGTAGAAGAATAATAAGAAAAAGAAGAAGAAGGATCCCTGCTTAATGCTTTTCTGCTGACGTGACGTGAGATATAACACCCTTGAGATTCTAAGCAATAAGCCTTGACTCGGATTTATCGCAGGTGTCGGAGAGGAGAAAAAATTTTTAACAATAAATACTTTGTTTATAGAGAGGCATAAAAAGAAGAAAAAGGCAGAGAGAGAGAGAGAGAGAGAGAGTGCGAGTGAGCGAGCCAAAAGAGTAATAATACTAAATAGAGATTGTTGCTTTTGAAAACATCACCTATATGCAATACGTAACAAAAGCGAAAACATTGCAAAGTGTGAATCATGTCATTATACAGGTGATGGCACCCAACATTAAATTGTCATCAAATATCAAAAAGAGGTTCATACAAGCTACACAATAGACAAACACATACACACACGCATACATATTTTTCTAACATAATAACATTATATGTTTGACGATACAAAAATTTTCAAGAATGGAATTATCCAATGCAATGCAATGCAGGAGGAGATCCTTACACATGTGTAGATCCTCAAACTTTGTGTACATTGTTTACTATTACGACTATTATGTGAAGGGCCTTTATTGCAAAAGCGGATGTTCACTTAATTTACTCGATCGTCAAAATAAAAGTACATATAGATATAGATACATACATTACTATTATGAACGTTCCTCGCTTTCTTTTCATCCTTCTTTATCCCTCGTCATGTGTACAAATGTGTGTGTGTGATGTGTATACAAGTACTACATACATGCATATATGTATATACTTGAAAGAAAATAGCTCGAGCAAATTGCCGCAACAACCGCTCCAACCTACAACATTATTCTAAATTACTATTATCTTTAAAGGGAAATATAAAAAAAAAACAAGATTATATAATCCATAGCCTTGGTGTATATGTACCCATAGCATCGAAATATTCTTGACCTCTTAGAGGATACGATATTGGAAAGAATCGATCATCACAGGTGTCGATAACGCTCTTATATGATTCAGAAAGGGAATACCATATAATAATAATCTTGAACGACGTCAACCACGGAGTGAGATTTGAACGCACGTATACACTGTTCATTCATAATTATGCATCTACCCCGTATATTATAATATGGTACTACAATTCTATAGTACATTTCGTTACAAAAGCACAAAATACTCGTACAGATCGCGTTACAAAGGTAAAACATACACATCATTTAACGCGTTACAAAGGTAAAACATAAACATACTCATATACGTCGCGTTATAAAGGGATAATATTCGCACACTGCGTTCTTAAGGTGTAATTCCCAAACACCGCATTTTACAAAGACAATATAACGGAGCAGATGGGAATGATCATGATGTGTCCCATTATTGTAATGTAGAGAGAAATGAGAGATGCACAACGTAGTCACCTGTCATGTGCTACATTATAGGTACAGAACAGAAGGAGAGATAGCAATTCTCATATGTCATGTGCCACATTATACAGAAGGATACACCAACACTTTTACCACTCCGTAATAAGTATAGGCTCCTGTCATTACTGCTCCCACACTAATCACGTTCGATTTATTGACAATTACACCCCAAATATACGCAGGCTGTCAAATTTTGCTGGTGCTAATCGCCTCACCTCCGTTGGAGGTGAATCCTCTTCAAATTCCAAAGGATCATCATCTGCTGATTCTATATACTGATTAGGGACCATTTGACGCCTGACGTTTACAGAAACGTTTAGATAATTACAAGAAATAATTACATATGAAAAGTGCACATATAAGTTTACATATATACAACTATATAAGTACAAGCAATGGTGTATATGCATCCTTGTCCATCGCATAATATCCCCAATTCATATCAAATCATAACCAATCATATTACTCATTTTTAAGTATGACCAATAATAATAATGTAGGGTGGTGTAGTGCTTGGTGAAAATGTTTTGGAACTATTATAGCAGAATATAGAATTAACCATAAGTTTTCATTTCAATTTAAAGTATAACATGTCTTACTACGTGTTAACCTAAAGATATTTAGAAAAAGTTGCTATTTACTACACATAGCCTTCGTACAACTAACTGCATACAATGCTTTTGTACAATGCTGAGTAATACACTATACAGTATGTGTATGTCTAAAGGGTTAAAATACATAGGAAAAGTCGATTTGTGGGTCAGAGGTTGCTCATCAAAGAGTATATAGATTCAATGGGAGATGCCCATATGATATGTCCCTTCTGTCTGTGTATATGTTTGTTACATGGGTAATTATCTACAGTACATACGTTATCTTATGTACTAGGAGGAAGAAAAAGAAGACGTTTCAGCCAACAGGCAAGGAACAAAACCTAATCTCATATGCTAAATCAATTTCAAACGTCGACTTAAGTGAAAACAATACTACTATGCCACTACCACAGTATGTACTCCTATTGTTGCTTTAATGAAAACGGTCATATAGGAGTGTATAGTGGATGATATGTTACTAAAAAGTGTTGGCATGTGTACTGTATGTATATAGGTATTATAATAGGATATAAGAGATGAAGAGGTATCTGTGCGGTATTATATGTTATTTGTGCCAGGGCATGTACAGATAGACTTATACATCTAACAGCATAATATGTATATAGGCAATATATTTAAATAACATATAAGGGAGAGTGGGAATAACGGACGGCGAAACTTGTCATTTAAATGTGCTGCTCAAGAGGAGACTGAACTTGTTATTTAGCTTCGATGATGACTTTCTTTAAGCTTTGTTTTCTCACTCACAACAACAGTCTTTTCCACATTGGGTTAACCCAGTGACGATGAGCCACAGAGGTAATTTTGTATGTATACAACATATATACCTCACATATAGATCCAAGTCTATATCTTTGAGTATGTATGATGATCTGAGTATCAAACAACTATAAACAAGGCAATAAGAACGTCAATGAAGTTTGGTGTTTTGTGGTTTTAAATGCAGATTCCATGCAATAATGATACACGACGGATCCCATTTCATTTAATTTTTAATATTATAGATTCCTTAGAATTCATACATAGATATAGTATAGCTTATATTTAATACAATCCGGCTTAAATTCACTACAACTCATCGGCTTTTTAATACAATTCAATCTTCAATATTCAACGTGAATCTCGCGAATTCAACATCCTGCACCCGTCATAGACAATGTTGTGCAAAAGGTATAAGATCTATACAGTAATCTTATACGTGTGATCACCTTCCCGCAGGCATTTACACTGTCAGTTCTCAGTTCCCCGCTGTATACAACAACACACTAATTCCCTACAGCCCTACAGAGAATTTTAAGATTCAGCTTATAGATAGTAAATCATGTAGAGAGATAACTATTAGCTCCTGGGAGAATTTTATCCTAAAGTCAGGCACATCCTTATAACTACAATTTAATATGTAGTTATTATTATATGTATAGGTATCTATGCATGTCTTAGCACACCCCTGCAATATTATTCGCTTGAAATATGCCAAACAAACACTGAAACGATAGCCATAGCTACATACTTACATACTATATGTCATACCTTATTTCTCATAAATTCATACCTTCAGAATGAAACCACGTCAAGCAAAAAGCCTGCCAACGCATCCTTAAAACAAAGCAATTAACTCACACACATGTGCATCTGACCATTATTATTGTAAACATAAGCTCAGACTATTGACTTTTAGCAGGCAGCAATTCCGCATTAAGTGGTAACGCTAATATGAATTAGCAATAAATATACAGGATGAGAAAATACAAATACTAGAAGTTTTCACAGTTGTTCTATATACATAACAAGTTACTAGAAAAATACTATTGTTAATACTTTTACAACATAATACAAGGGACGATGACAGTCAAATGTGAAACGACGGCTTTATTAATTATTGTTGTTCATATATATACATATTTATAAAGCACATATACCTGTAAACAATTTAGATGTTTAAGTACCCCTGCGGGTAATAATGGGTTATACACAATATTACTGTTTGTAAAATGTATACCCACATGGGACAATGCATACATTGAACAATTAATAAAGGAACAAGAAGAAGACTTCACTCATGGCAGCAGCCACAAATTTAGCATCAGCAACAGCAGGAATTGGAAATCACACCGCGAACCGCGAGAGCTCATCAATACTTATAAGTTTTGATAATGTAGATATGAATAGGCATGTGTGTGAGTGTGTAATATAGTGAATTAAACATGAAAATTCCAACTCATTTGCTGCTTCCCCTTGTTTTCATTAAGTACATGAAATCCTCTATTATTCCTTCCATCCTGCACATACACACATGGATCAACTATAATAAAACTACAACATAAAATACAAGTTGCATAGCTTAATATATTATATAGATACATATAGATTACATGCAAATATGTATCTATATTTATTAAACTTATTTACAGATGAGTGTATGTATATCTTTTGTTGTGTAGTATTATTAGTATTATAGTATGTCCGCATATGTATAGCTCATTATATTGTATCTGCGTACCCCGCTGCTGAAAAAATAACCGTAGGAATGCCCATGCGATATTAGCATTTATGCAAGTATAATATCGGTAATCGTTAAATCGTTATTAGACGAATTTCATTATTCTAAAAGGTAACAGCTCCACTACAGGAATGCTGTAAACACAAACATTACCTGTTGACTGCTGGCACAGTGACTCCCATTGCATTTGTAAAAATATATACAAATGTACAGTAATAATGCATTGTGGTATAAGGAGAATACACATATGTATCCATAGGCTAGGAGTATACAAATGATATATAATTATTCCAAATATATTGCATATATACGTATGTATATTTATATGTATGTATCTATATACATAATGTAAATAAGTAAAGTTAGTGAAGCCAACCAAAAGAAATATATTATGATGGTTTGTTGGAAAGGAAAAAACGGAATGATTAAGTAAATGATGGTGAGTACAAAATATATAGGATCTTCTACTATACTTGAACATTGTAAAACATGTGTGAATCCTAGAGTTGTTCATTAATATTGCATACACACAATACACACACATACAGGTATGTATTTTAAGGTTATTATAAGTGTCTATATGCTATGTAGCTCTTCTATACACATCATAATCATAAACGTTCATATAGACACATCATTGTTGTTAATATTATAGGCCAGCAGAACAAAACGAGTCAAGAGAGAGAGAGAGATGATGTTCCTTCGCAAAATCTACACCGTCGCTACTATACTACAACTACTTATTCTACTACTACTACAGCTACTCTCTCGTATGCAACTTTAATGCAGAAAGGTATATATTGCAATTTATAATAGGAATTGGAGGAACGGTCCCCCCCGCTCTTCAATTTACGCATAGGGGGATCTGGTATATAAGACACTTGTACTGATCCATGCTTGGCCAGTTTCACTTCTTCTTCTTCATCATCATCTGCCTGCCAACAAATATTCTCCGTAGAGTCCTCTGGAACTCTACTGTATAGTAGTGAGCGCGTTGGGAATAATTTATTTTTTTAGAAAACAAAAATATTTTTTTTGAAGAAAATTATTTTTTGACAGAATAGAATTCTTTCTACGGTGCTAATATTCTTTTTGGACGTTCCTATTTTGTCGAGTCAAGGAATTTTTCCCGGACTTCGGTAAGTTTTTCACTTTTGTTTATAGCTGTATTTCGTATGTAAAGGTAATCCTTACACATATACTTATTGGCTTCGTACCCCATCCTCCATAACCTTCATCATTACGGTGACCACAGAGTCTTAATACAATAAGGTGTATAAATCACATACAGTGGGAATTAATTTCTCAGCGGTAATTATTCATTCGCCCGGCGTAATAATTTAATTCGTTTGCTTCGATTTATGATAACTCTAAGGTAAAATTACCTTAATTGTATATGTGCAAGACGTTTGGGAAGAGTTGAATTCTTCATTTTTGCATATCCCTTATTGTTATGGGAAATACTATAAAATCAAGTTCATTTGTTCATCTTCTGTGTAGAAGTATAGAGATGGAAGCGTGTATTTTATACACAATATAGACACTGTTTAATGTCGGGTATATGTAGAGAATTCATTTCATGATTTTTTCACAAGTTTTTCGAAAATAGCAATGTATTATTATGATTGTTAAAGACGCTCATTCAATTGTCGGCGTGACATAAAATATATAGAAAGTGGTTAATATTGAGGGGCATTAACTTTGAGTGAAGAAATTTGGGAGTAAACTTGACTGTTTTGTTATTATTGTAGATACTGTTATGAGTGCATATGAAAATTGACATTTATGGCAATCATAAAACTTTTCAGAGAGAGTCTTCCTCTCTCATTATCATCATTAGAGTATCATTAATCCCAGTGAACAAGTATGACGGCTCTACGGATTGCAGATTTACGACCCACAAAAGATCTCAAAAAGGCTTAATTTTTCGTTTGTGAGAGAGAAGTAGGAAAGAAGTAACATCTTCTTTTTCTTTAAAACTCAAGCATAGTAGCTCAAGTATAGGTGTTTACCTTTTTAAGACTTTAAAGTCTGTAAGCTACTTCAGAACATTTTAAAAGCAATTCTGAAGTATCTTAAGGCTTCTGAGTATCTTTAAACAACTTCAGAGTAGCTTTAATAGTTATTTCGAAGTATCTTTAAGCTTCAGAGTATCTTTAATAGTAACTTCGAAGTATCTTTAAGCTTCAGAGTATCTTTAATAGTAACTTCGAAGTATCTTTAAGCTTCAGAGTATCTTTAAGAGTAACTTCGAAGTATTTTTAAGCTTCAGAGTATCTTTAAAAACAACTTCAGAGCATCCTTTAAGCAACTTCCAAGTATCTTTAAGCTTTAGAGTATGTTTAAAAGCAATTTTAAAGTAATGTTTAAGCTTCGTTGTGTCTTTAAGCAACTTGAGAGTATCTTGAAAAGTAGCTTCAAAGTATCTTTATTATGAAGCAACCTGTATAAATACATGTTTGAAACCAACGTTTAAAGTTATCTTGAAACCAAATCGTTTGATATTTCGACACGCATCGACTTTGCTGTTTTGTTCTTCTTCTCGTCGTCGCTATACATGCTTATAGGTATATTCCATATATATTGCTGTTGTTGAAAGTGAGAATTTTTTAACCACACACGGGTCTATTATTATATGTTTCAAGCCCCATAGCATATCCTTTAAATGCAACAGTTAAAAATCAAATAGAACGTTTAAGCCATAAAATTTGGTGTCATCAATCCAGGCAGTGGAATGGATCCTTTTGATATATTAAGAAACATACATACGTACATATATATAAGGAATTAGCAAATAACGCTAAAAGGCAGTCCCAAAAGATTAGCAAATTTTATCAACTGTACACACGCATATATACACGTAATTAACTTGTTTTTTTATTCACACACTTTTTTTTATTTTATTTACATATACAAATTGTATACAAAACTGTTACTCGTTTATTTTAAACAGGTCTTCAGGTTAAAATGTGTACATCAGGATGTTTTTTTCTATTTGTATTTCCTTTTATACAAGTTCTTGTGTGTCCTCCCTGCGAAGCGTGTAATGCATTTAGGAGCCAAATAATTAAGTTCCGAAGAAGTGCCTCTTTATTCTTATTGCATACAAAAGAAGGCAAAGTTAATTTGCGAGCAGCTTAATTTACACATTATTTACAATTTAATCATCGCTAAATCCTTGAAAATTAAATACTGATTTTATTTATGAATGATCTTGATTTATTTAGCAGAAAATTATTTTTAAATCGTTATTGGCGTCTGAACCCTTTGGTACAATTATTTACTATGTATTATTAATTGCACCTATATACAACCTATAAGCTTTTTTGTATTTCCACACCTTGATTTTTACCAATTATCAATTATGAACTAATGCCTTATAAAGGCTATTCTTATATAGAAGCTAAATTATAGCTATTGTTTCAACATTTGATTTTTTGGACGATTGAGAATTATCTTCGCTACATTTATATGAATTACGCTGTAATTAATTTTATTATTATCTTTTCAATTGTAAATACATCCCAGCTAGAAACTCATTTGCCAAAATCTTTATTAATTATATTTGTAATAATTTATAAGCTTCTCAAAGGTTGACACAGCACAAAAGGATATAGCGTTTCTATTGTCGTGTGTGTAGTCGTTGCTCATAAAAAATTATAATTTCAGGTCAGTTAACATGATGATTTTGATCATTACTTTTGTATATTACTATTGTTATTGTTATGAACTTCATATGGCAGAACGATCCGATTAGATTCATATGAAATTATACAATCAAAAAGGTAAAAGTCATGAATTGTCAACAAATAATAACATGCATAAATTACAAAAGTACAAGCCTGTAGGACTTGTAGGAAGGTTTAAAGCGGAAAATAAGGGTTTGTAGTAACTTCTTTGGGGAAACTTACAGGGAAACTTATGGCTCTTGACAGTTATTTAATTTGCATGGGAGGAGATTTTTTTTTCATGATTTAGTTCAAGATTTGTCTTTATTATTTAGGAAAGATTTACTTTTAATAATAGTTTACTTATATAGAAAATATTTTTGACAGGAAACAATTTTTTTTAATAATTCCGACAAAGTTTGTAAAGTAATTTATTAAGGGATATTTTTTTGAATAATTTATCAAGAGATATTTTTTTTATTATAGTGAGAGTTTTCTCAAATAAATTGTTTACACATTGAGACTGTCAATCCTTAAATTCTACTTACATTTTAATGGAAATTGACCAGAAATTACCGGAATCCACCAGAAATTACTAGTCGAAAATTACTCATCATGTACACACTTATGCATAGATCCTTGTGACATGACGGATATGGACTCGTCATTAAATTTTCTTCTTCTTGGACGTTCATCAAAACTTGTGATGTCAAAAATCGTGAGGAGGATTGAATAAACAGGCTTAAAGGACGTGTGTTAGGATTTTTTCCTTTCAAGTGAAAGTGTGTCTGTAGCTTGTTCATACATAGGAGGAGGATTACTATACTACAGGCATTATGATTATGCTTGGTTAATAATAGCTTTTTCAAATTTTTATAGGATAGAGAATATATTCATATATAAGCTTCACCATCATCTTCTCTTCTCCTTCTTCTTCATCTTGAAGTTCCTAAAAAATTGATTGAGTGGTGTTGTTCATCCTGCAGGGTAGTAGTTTCACTCAATCTCCATATAGAAAAGTCTTGAAATTTATAAAGTTTTCAGTTCCTTGCGGGTGTATTTAATAGGTGAAATTAATAATAGCGAAATTAAATTGTATCTACTATAAGTAAGTTATTTCCATATAAAGCAATACACATAGTGAAGATGCCGGCAGTGAGTAAAAGATTCAGGCTTCTCTTCTCTACAACTTTGTTTTATTATTGTGAAAATAAATTCACTATTATAATCATTATTGTTTGCATATTCCTTTAGGTATATTCACATTAAAAATGCATTCACAATGTTTTATATTTAAAATTGAAAAAGGAATTGTACAGGGAGGACGACTTATTATTCACATGAAAAATCACAATAATTATTATAGTCCAGCCGACTTGATTATTCTCTTTATTATTCATCAACAAATAACCCTTTTGTGTATATTCCTGTATGTAAGGAAAAGCTTAACAAAAAAGTTAGATCCTCAGCTACCATGACAATAATAATAATATATTACGGTCAATGATTTTTCATGTACACCTTATACATTGTATATCTGCATATAATTAATACTTTTACAGCAGCTGAAATAATTCTCAAAGAATTATTATTTTTGCAGTTGCATAACTATTTTTCTATATGCCTCTTCTTCTTCTTCTCCTTGTTGTTGTTCTTCTCTTATTATTATTGCTTCGTGTGTTCCTCACAATTTGAATCCGCCGTTCTTGACTGATCATCAAAAAGCCGAATACAATAGTTTAGTCCTTGTCCTCTTGCATTTTCTTTTGGAAAAAGCTAATTTATTTAGCTAATACAACTTCCCTTGCATTAATCCTTACAATGGGACTACACATTTATAAGTGTTTATACGTGGGAACATACATTACATGTATATGTTATTATAAATAAATGTGTACTAGTTGCAGATATAGGAATTGTGCATTTAAGAATACATACGAGAGATTATTAATAATATTTATACATATTATTATAATCAGTGGGCTTCTATTATTGAGAAGCCTTGTGTAATAATTCTTTTAGCACGGCCGGCGTCCTCTTGGTGGTGATAATTAGCATATATATGTGAAAATGTTATATAGGTATATATGAGGACAAGAATATTTTCACTTTCAATGTGTCTATATTTATATAATTATATATAGATACATACTCACATTTATGCAATATATAACTAAACAAAAATATTTTTACACGGAATCTATAATCTGTATAGGACAATCTGTATAGGAGCACCATAATATTACATACATATGTAGTAATAGTAAATACTTGAAGCTCATCAGCTTTCCTTTTAACCCCTGCTCATATGTTAACTATATACATACATATATAATTATATAGGATGTCAACACTTGTATGTGTATACACAACAATAATTAGCCGAACAATTACCTCTCGGTGAATATAAATAGTAAAGAATAAGCTTTCTTCTTCTTCTTCTCCTTCATCGTCTTCTTTTTATTCTTATCTTCTTCGTATTCTTATTTTTATCTCTATACTTCATCCTCTATAAGCTTCTCTATCTTCTCTATAAGCTATATATATATATATATTTATGCTTCTTTTTTCGTCCTTCTTCATCTTCCTTTCAATCATTAAACATTTTAGTCCGCGTGGTCAATGCACCTTTGTCATTAATATTTATTATTTATTATTATATGCAGTTTGCTCATCACCATCGTCAGTTTGTGTTTATGATAATAACAACAATTTTCACCCTCTCAGAGTTAAACTTCTCAACTGTCCTCAGAAAACTGTCGAATATGACAAGAATTAATTAATGTACATATAAGTAATATTAATACGGAAAACTTAATGTAGGTATAGCTTTTTCTTATTGCTCAAACTCAAACCAATGTCATCCATATGTAGTTTTACAAAAAACATTTTTTTTAAAATCCACCAGTTTCTCTTTCGTGCTGCTGATATTAATTTTTATATACATAGAGACCACAATAATCCATTATTATTGTTATTACATTTTTTATTTTATTTTGTTGAGATTCCGACATACACACGGAGTTATAGTATAGAAGCACCCACGGCCTTACGGCCTTCATCGGTATTTAGATCAACAGCATCAGCACGATCGGGGAGATTGGTTATGGTTAAATACTAATACATACTTAATGAGTGTAGAGATCTAGTTCATATCCTACTTCCTATTTGACCATATAGTAAGTATTAGGGGTATTGTGAGAAGAAGTGAAAAGTGAAAGAAAAACTTATTATTATTATTATTAGGGTGTGTTTATGGGTGCTATCACAAGTATAATAAAGTCTATGTAGGAAACTTTATTGTGCAGGTACATCTTTGTACCTGCACTCTTGTACTTATTTGAGAGGCTTAACCTGTATTTGCCAGTCTGTATACACATGAATTATTAAGATGAATCCTGATTTTTTGTTGGTCAACGAACGCTCCTGAATTTTTTGGAGCTATAGAGCTACACAGTATATGGCTGTATGTATATACAGTAGATGACTATATACATACATGGTTTTCCAATATAATAGCACTTGCACACTTTAGAAGCACTTGAGGCTTTTCCTCAATAATTGTCCTTTATGCATATTATATTTCTATACGCATTATTAGAAAGTATTTTGAAAAAGAATATAAGTGACAGAAAGTAAAAGATGAGGGACGAGAAACAGAGGAGAAGATGAGGAACAACAAGGAAAACACTTGTTCTAATTGTTCCTCTTATAGTAATATATGGGAAAAGGAGGATGAATTGTGCTCGCGTACTACAACAAAGTACAACATATAAGTTGTCATGTTTATCAAGTATTTCATTTCACCTGCTTCCATCCTCTCAAGATCATATCACACACGCCTGAAAAAAATCTTGAGGAGAACAAGACGAAGTCAAGTAGATATGTACTTATATATAATGATATATATGAGTAACATGTAAAAGGCTCCTTGAAGGTAAAAATTCTGGTTGAAATAACTGGGTCCTGCACCTACTTCCATCAGGAAATCATCTTCAAGTTTTTGCCTCCAAGATGATAATTACATGCACAAAGCCTGTCCACTCTATACGCATCCCTAATATACTCCCATTATCAGTGTCAAGTTGTTTTGGTGTAAAAACCAGTTTTACTTTACACACATTTAGAAAATACACACAACAAAAACCAGTTGAAAAGTAAAAAGAGAATTTCACTTTATTGTAGAAAGAGAGAGAGAGAGATGGAAAATTATATTATACAGTAGACTTACTTTACTTACTCACTTAATGTCATCATCATCTATCTCTACATATCTTTGAGCAGGTCTCAAAAGTAAAATTCATCACTTTCTATACACACGACTTTACAATATTTATGTATAATGGGGTATGAAGAGTCTCAAGTGCAGAAAATGTACAAAATATGATAAATCATCAAATTATTATAGTTTCATATATGAAACCATAAAGCTATAGCTATGTATATATGGATTTTTATATAGATATGCCATTTTTTATAATCCCTCCATCACTTTTTTTTATTTACGAGGTGTGAAAACATTTTCGTTTGTAATAAACAGTTGTACAGTCACTTAATATATTGTACATAGTTTTATGGTGTCGTGTAAACAACCGAAATCTTGTCGCGCATCAATAGAAAATGTGTCGTGTCGTCTCAGAAGAATCATTACACAGATAAATCTTTAGCTATAGATAAATCATCAATTTCTATATGGTTGCATTGTACTTCCAGTATTTATTTATGCTGTTGGAGAAAGCTAGAAGCTTCTCTAGTATACTAAAGATGACACATAAGTTTTTATTACCAGCGATAATAATATTTAATAAATAATAATTTAGTATATACAAAAGCTTATTATTTTATTCTTTGATGGTCATCTCCCCCTGAACTTCCTTAGATTTACATAAAGCCCATATGAACTCAATAATAGCATGAATATTGATAATCAATTATGTATTTATATATTTATTTTTAACTTAAGCTCTAAATCAATTATAATTTTAATTTTTTATTTTGGATTACAGGAGAGAATCAAAGCTGCCATGCAGTCGACTGTCGTTCTTGTCCTATGCTTTTTGGGCGCAGCCCTCGCTCAAAGGCAATTAGCCCTCCCAGACCCAAGATCTTGTGCTAATCGTAAGTATTAAAATAACCAGGAACTATATAATTAGAAATTCCTGTATATCTACTATACACATGATTTTTATATTCATTGAAAATATTAAAAATTATATACATTTTTGCAATGTATTACACATGCGGAATACTCTCACAACTTGCAATAACAGTAACTATATAAAGATATAACATATTAAAAAACCGATATGTACAATCTATATCCGTCCGCACAGGTTTTAGAAATCTCCCAATTAATTAGCGTGTCTTCCCGTTATAGCTCATTTGTATTATCCTCGATCTTCTCGTGTTCTTCATTGTAGGACGTGATCAGTATGTGTATATACATCTTTTGTATAAGGTCCCTTTATAGATTTTATATATTGACGATATAGCTAATAAATAGATACCTACCAATATGTGTATACACTTAAGTCTTATCAGAATCAATGAAGAGGCGCACAATTAGGTGAGGTGATGAGGATTATTATTATTAGAAAGAGAGAGTTCGGAAATAATTCAAGATGAATCTATGGAGCTTAAAAATAGCCACCAATTATTAATATACTTATTTTATATCTATATAGAGTTTCCTCTTCGTGCTTCCATCACACGTTTCTTCCTCTTATTATAACTATTCTTTATTCGGACAATAGCCCTTAAATACTATATTTAGCATTACTTCCCCCATATAGAAATTAATAAGCCAAATTTAAGTTCCCTTTCACCCATGCAAATATTCACAATTTTTATTTATAAATGATCCGTCATCTATTTGTATTAGTATACTTATATTGACTGCTCTAAAATGATTTATCTTCATCAATAATTAAATGTTGACAATGCTTCTTGACAATTTTTAAGTATATGCGTATATTATTCATATATCGTATCAGGATTTAGGACAAGTCCAGGATGTTTCATTTAATTTAAATTTACCATTAAACTACCTTCTACACCGTGAATCCGGGATTGCCAAAATAATTACAGGAAGTCTCAGAAGACTTAACCGTCGTCACGTTTTTTTGAACGAATGTAATTGAATGAAACTTGACACCGTTCCGCGCCCAATTTCAATTCTCTTGAAATGTCAAACAGTCCAAATTTATTATTGTGGATTGTAAATTAGTATTGTTATTTGACATTACAATTAATACTGAAGGGCCAGAAATAGCACTTTTGCACTCCAGAAAAGGTTCAAAATCGTTTAATTGATATATATGTTATTTAATATAATTATTCAAAAGAATAGAAAGAGAGTTATATAGACATTTCAGTTTTGTCCTGTCAATTAAGAATTTTTATAAAGTTTGTACATACAGTCAATATCTTGTCTTTAAAAGACTGATGAAAAGTGAATGGCCATATAAGAATATATAGGTAACCTGGATTTTACTAGTCTAATTAATAATATGGGGGTTGATTTTTATGCAAGCCATAGAATTTTTTTATTGAATTATATATGTACGATTTATTTATTTATTATTGTTTGATATAAGTAACTGAAATCAAAAGTCAGTGATGTTGCAATATATTTTTATTGGTCTGCTTGCTGTCCCCTTGTCTATTTGGAATAATAAACTTTTTAATAGTTGGATCTGTGTAATATCTACACATTTATGATTCACATATAATGACTCCTTTTGAAAATTAAAAGTTTTGAATTGGAGTACTTTCGATTGTTATCAGAAGAATGGAGCGGATGACGTTAGAGGAACACCTGTAGAGATACAATTTATATAGAGGGATTTTAATATTTATCACGTTGTTATGAAATCCATATTTTTTTTATTTAACTTGTCAGGGAGGTCATATTATTTATCAATTCTTTGATTCCCAGATTCTCAATGTTCCCAAGGATAAAAATGCAGTAATTTAAATGGAATATTATTTTTTAGCTACCAAATTGATTTTCATCTAATCAATAGTCATACACATAAGCAAATTGTTAAAGAAATTTTTGACATGTACGCGCATGTGCAGGTTTGCCTACATGAATTTGAAATTTAGATCATTTCTTCTGTATGAAGGTCACTCTTGATTTCTGACCGCAAGCAGGTCAGTCAGGACTCAGTTAGGTCAGAAGATTTTACTTTTGTTCCGAATTAGTTTCTGTTTACATATATACGGAAGGAACTGTGTACAATGACGAAGATGATTATTTGACATTTAAATTAAATTATAAATTTCTGCACGCGCAATAACAAACGAGATAAACGGAAGAATATTAAATTTAAATTTTGGCATGACTAATTAATATTAAATGCACGTCCGTGTGTCCTTTTCGTCGCTACGAGTTCAAACCAAAAATACCAACAAGACAATAGCCAAAATCATATTACGTTTACATACATAGGTCGGTCAAGTTCAATGTGAAAGTTGTATCTGAAAGCAAAATGAATACACATGTACTTAAACTTACATATAGGTATTTAAAATAAAATAGCAATAGCAAGTGTATATTTTGTTTTAGCATTATTATTATTATTCTTGCTCCATTGTTTCAACAGTCAAGGAGCTTTTATTGCCTTTTAAAATTATCCTCTGCTGCATTTGAAAATAATTTAATTTACAAAAGTTATTTATACATACTTATTATAGATATAAATGCTATTGTCACCCTTATTTTGATTTCATTATTGTAAGTATATACATACGAATTGTATGTACCTACATGCATTTATCATATCTATATACACATTGAACTCTTTAATTTCATGTCATGTCATGACCTTCATCTTTGACGTGACCATTGACTCCTTAATATTATTCTTTTATTATACATAGAACTTTTTGGATTTTGATACACACACACACGTTGGTTTAGTGGTGTGCATGTGGAATTAATAATTAATAATAATACATGTATTGACTTTTGCAAAATTCATTCTTTATTTCATTCAGCTAGGATTTTTTATAATATAATATGTATACATATATGTAATATAGCTTATTACTTTTCATTGAACTCTCTCATTCTTCAAAGAGGTTTTTATTTTTTGTAAATCATTTATTACTATACTATATACTACTGTAGGTATACATATTCACTATTATATTACTACTACTATGTACTTCTACCTTATGCTTACTTGAGTATTGTTGCATCTTTTTTCATTGATTTGCCCTCGTAACCTGGATGCCTGTTATTGGGCAATGCCACTGATTATGCTCCCGACGAGAGTAAAAAGAAGACAAGTAGGTGATGAACATAAGGAAGGTTTTGCTCTCTCTCTCAATCTCCCTTACAGTATTTGTTTGTTTCTACTATACACAGTTTGTTAGTTTTATCATCTGCAATTCTGCAAGTTCTCTGTAGGTTTTGCACATGGAGAGATGCATATAAAGATTAACTCGTCACAAGCCGTAAAAGTAATAGAGATAAGTATTAGAGTGTAGCTATATAGATATGCTATATAAGCTATATGCAGTGTACTTATATACAGGTACTGACTACACTACACTATACTGCACATATGTATTTTAAATACAGTAAAAAATACAAGGTATTTAGAATGTGCAACATAAAACCTTTTATCTTTGTGTCAGGAGATCACTGGGACGTGAAACATTTGTTTAAATAATATTGCTATTTATTGAATTCCACGGTACGGTATACCGTGTGTGTGTGCTGAGAACTCAACTCAAACAAATGTTCCTCAAACAGTCAAACACTCAATATTACCCCCATGCATATATACTTTTAACCTTATAAGAAGTATAGTCTTACTTTATATATAAGTACTTAAATACATTTGTGTATAATGTAAATTATACATACTCCATGTATTTTTATAAGTTGAATTTTATTATGAGTATACATGTTCAGAATTGAGATTGAGTAAACTTCACAGGTGTTTTTAATGTGTTTATTATATGATCTTTATTATGATTGATCCCTTTATTTATTATACATCAAATTTTAGATATATTTGTATGTTTTTACATATATTTAATAATTTATTTACATTCAAATCAATCATTTTACACTATCTTACCTTATGTTTAAAGAATTGCTCTGTATTCATTGGGTTTACTATATAATTATTAAAGATTCCAAGAAGTTGTTACATTTTTTAAAACAACAATGCGAACGGTAAATTATTGTTGTTATTATTTATTTATTATTGTTATTATTATTATTATCGTTGTTCTTATTATTGCAGAAAATGAATCGTGAAAATGAAAAGTTATTGACTTTCGATTCGATTTGACGATTGATAAATTTTTATTGCATTGTTTTATACGGGGTCTAGGCTGTTATTTCTTTTTATAAATATTACAATCCATGAATTTTAATGGGGTAATAAAACGCAATAAGTGCATATTCTTATTATTTCTTATACTCCTTTCGATCTTTGATGGTTTACTTTCGGCAAAAAGGTCTTTTTTTAAAAAGAGCAAATAATTGAAGGTGAAAGAATAAGTTCACACACGTGTGGGCTTGAATTAAAAGCAAAAATGATATCCAATGATGTTGTGAGAGAAGCGTGAAATATAAAAATTAAATATTATTGCGGAATGTTTTTTGTATGACATTTTGATTAAATGGTTAAAATAAAATATTAAAAATAAAAAAGAAAGAAAATTATTGCTTACAGTCAAATTAAATTAAGGCTAATAATAATAGTAATAATGGCAATATAATAATCGTTTCCTATTATTTTGTCAATTCCAGGAGTCCGCCACGCCTCCTGGCGAGATCCCAGAGGAGTGACTCACAATTACTTCTTCTCCTGGGAGCATGGCCCCACCAGGAACTTGGAAGTTGATTGGTTGGATGCCCGTAATATCTGCAGAAGACATTGTATGGATGCCGTCTCCATTGAAACTCCGGCTGAGAATGACTTTGTGAAGCAGCGAATTGCCCGCGGACGCACTCGGTACATCTGGACTTCCGGCAGAAAGTGTAATTTCTCTGGCTGCAACCGTGCCGATCTCCAACCCAACTTGATCAACGGATGGTTCTGGTCCGGCTCTGGTGCTCGCATTGGACCCACCAACAACCGTGCCAATGGTGACTGGTCTCACTCCGGAGGATTCGGACGTGCTCAACCTGACAACCGTGAAATCGCTCAGGTACAATTTATTTTTATTGAATTACTGAATTTATTTGCCCACAGATTATTTCTAATAATAATCCTCATCTATATTGACGCTAAATCCCAGTATCGCTTTTCAAATTTTGCGGCACAACATAACGACCAATCAAAGTGTTTTTCCCGTGCGCGGAGCACGCGGGCTTAAAGCTAGTATTGAATATTGAGATATAAATTTATATTTGAAATATTAAATTAACTTTTATTATTTTCATTATTATTGCAGGGTAACGATGAAGCTTGCTTGTCCATCTTGAACAACTTCTACAACGACGGAATCAAATGGCACGATGTTGCTTGTCACCATCTTAAGCCCTTCGTCTGTGAAGACTCAGATGAGCTCCTGAACTTCGTCCGTTCCAGAAACCCTGGAATCCGCGTCTAAATAATTTCAAAAAAGAAACCTGATTAAATTACCAATTATTGTGTGAATTTAAAAGGATGATATAAAATCATTTTTAATTTAAAAAAATATCGTAGGGATACAACTCGTACAAACTAAAAGTGTGTTTTACTACTACTAAAAAAACATTCCCCCTCCCCCCCAAAAAAAACAACTACTCCCCCTCCAAAAATATAAACTAAGGCAGAAAAAAATCGGAGACGACCACTGCTCCAAAAGTATAGAAGATAAAAATATATATGTGTATATTATTAATATTTAATATATATATATGTATATTTGCATCGCTTACAAAGTTTATTAGTTTGGGCTTTAAATAACAAAAATAAAAAAGTCCGCTGGAATTTTGAAGTCGGATGTATTTTGTATACAGTGAGATAGAGAGGATATATTTTTTTGTGTATAATTTGGTGTACAGGTACGCGCTCCTTCGGAAAATAATAAATGTGTGTTTTGTAATTTTATTTTAATATAAAAACTATATGTTCCTATCTTTATTTCCTATGCTTGGCATAATATACTTTAGTAAATAATTAAATTATTTTTAAGTTTCATATTGGATGAAGATGCTGAAATCAGAACGATGAAGCCTCGAAGAGATGATGAGTAAACACAACGATTAATAATAAGGGTTTCGAATGCCAGACTTTGCATTTATTAATGGATTAAAAAGAGCTTATTCTTAACAAGTCCTTCAAAACATTAAAGTGACAAAGTCAATCATAATAATCATGTCTACAACTATACAATTAATTACGCAGGAATAATTCATAACGAGAGACTCTCTCAGGGAGAGAGTTAAATCCTGCGGGCTTTCCAAATCAACAAGTTAATTCGTAAATCTACTGAATAATTATCAATTATTGTCCTATACAGAAGTACAATTCGAAACGCGGATCTATCTAATATTATAAGGATAACGATCGATAACAGTAAAGATAGTTTTATATTATTACATTATTATATACTATAGAATCAAAATTAAATCATTTTCTATTCTCCCTCTCATATTTTCTTATTCATATATATAGGAGTTCCTTATTTTCAATAGTTAAATATCAGTCGAAAGTGTGAAGAGAGCAGTTTGTTTGGTTAATTATCCGCTGTAGCTTCTTCAAACTCCTCGCTATCAGATTCACTAGAAGATCCTTCCGGGCCGTTCCCATGGTCACCAGCACCATCAACGTCTGGCTTAACATCATTGCAGTTGACATCTTTCTTCGGATCGCCCTGGAAGTGACTCACGATCAGTTCAACGAGCTCGTCCTGGTGCTGAAATATTAAAGCTACTTTTAATAACAAATCACTTCAGGAATAAGAACTTTCGTTAAAATAAAACCTATTAACAAAAATTATTGCAAATTGCTTGGAATTCTTATTAATTTGATGTAATTCTTATAGCTGTTAAATATCCTCCCCCGTAATTACACTAAACTCTTTGTCCACGTTCCCGGAACGGTTTGAATCCGTTACACGTGACAAGCTTAACGACCAATCATCGAGTTTTTCTCGTGCGCAGCACGGGCTAATTGCTGGTAGTGTTTTTTTAAATAACTGACCTGCTTCTTTTTCTTCGCGGAAGTCTTCTCCACGATTGTGACGATGGCATCAGTAGAGCCCACATCATAGGCTTCTTTCAGGGTTTCATAGTCTAGCTCAGCCTCAATCAAGTATCTTCGAAGGAGGACAGCTCGGCTACGATCCTTCGGACTTGTTCGGATTTGACCCACAAAAATCGGTCGAAGGGATCGGACTTTGTCGGCCAGCTCTCGTTGCTTGGTCAAATTCTTCACCTCCTGCAAAAGAAAATGACAACTTTTTATTTATTTTCTATTACATAGAGTTTAAAAACAGTCAATATATAAAGATTTCTTAAGGATCGGTTACACTATCATGAAATTAATCTTTGATGATATCCTTAATAATAAGATTTGTACCTCTTCTTTCCCCGTCAAATGCTTAAAGATCTCATCCTCATAGATGTTCGTCTCGACGTTCGTGAATTTCTGGAGGAGTTTGTAGGTGGTGAGAGCTCGGAACTTGGCACTTTGCATCAGCGTGATCTTCTCGCGCTCCTTGTCCCGGAAGCTGGACTTCTCCCGACTTCCGCGCTTCCCCCGCCGTCCTCTGGATTCCCGGAGTTTCTCCTTATTGTTGGAGTCAACAGACTGGTCCTTCAACTCCTTGACCTCCTCATCCACCTTCGTCTCCGTTGGTTTCTTCTTCTCCTCCGTCTCGTCGACCTTCGGAGCTTCACTGCTCCCCTCCTCCTCCTTCTCTTCTTCCTTAGGCTTCGGCTCATCCGCAGTAGGGACGACGTCTTTTTCGTCTCCGAGTACTGAAATATAATTGAATTTAAATGATTATTTCACCAATTAATTATAAAATATTAAAAATCCTAGCTCACTATACAATAATAAACTTATTATTAGCTTTTAGCACAGAATAAAGATGAATTTTAATTAATTTAAAAAAATTACATCGACGTGCAAGGCTGCGAAGTGCCAGGGACCGTCCCTTCACATCCGGATGGGTGGATGCAATATTGCAGCAATTTACGAAGCCCTTGACATGTTTGAAGAACTCATCGGTCAGATTGTATCTCTCGAGAGCTTCCATGAGGAAGGGAGTGACTTTGGTCAGGCCGTTGTCATGGTAAGTGAGCACTACCCCTTCGGAGTTTCCCTTCTGTTCCGACAACCATTGGATGAAGTCATTGAGGGCCGAGTACTCGCTCTTGGTATGAATGGATTTCATTGTTGTCGTGTCCTTCAGGACTCGGTACTTTCTGGAATAATGCCGAGAAATTAATACAATTTTAATTTTTTAAAGTATTTAAAGAATAATTTGTAATTAAAATTTCAAATTCTCTTCATTCCACGCATTATTAATAATTATTAACTAAAAGACAACAAAAATGTAAACTTTGCCGTCGACATTATGAATTTAATAAAAAGGCTGATAAATTATATTATTATTTATTTAGATTATTCTAAATTAATTAATAATTACCCCAGCATTGTAAAAATGCGAATCCCATGAGTCCGGATGGAACTCCGGCTGATGTCCCTGTAGGTCATGATGTATTGGTCGAAGGACTCGCCATTCTCATGGCAGGCGGAGATGTGACAAATCTCATCGATCAGCTTCTTCCCAGTCAGGTCAACGGCGAAGGCCACGACTTTGTAATTCGGGCGGGAGGAGTCAGCCGCCAGGAGTGGGACGGAATTTTCTGTGGCAGGGGCCATCTTGTTTTAAAAATACTCAATATAAAGAAGTCTCTGATCTGTAAAAATAAATAAAATAATACAAAAATATTATTTTATATAATTATATAAATATACTTTATTAATAAATCCTAAATATGAAATATAATTCTTTACATATTTTTTATTAAAAACAAGCGCACGATTGCATTAGGTCCGCTACGCGACCCTAATAAATTAGTTAAAATACAAATAATCCACCGTCCACCCGTATACTAATAGTCTAACCAAATAAAGGGCAAGAACCTGCTAATCTTATTAAAATGACAAAATTGACATAATTATTATGTATTCAGCAATAATTATAACAAGACTGAGCCAACAACCTGCTGAGAGATTTTCCTTCTTTCAAAAAAAATGAGGTCCAGCTATGCTTTGCTGCTGGAGGAATATTGGGCATTAAAATTTAAAATAAAAAGATTTTTTCCTTGAAATGACATACGAGAATGAATGGACAAAATATTAAAATACAAATAATCCAGGTGATGACAAAATTGAACGATATACGTTGGACTGTCGTAAATAAGTATAACCCTGAAATGAATATTCCTCTCTCAATATTTTCCTATAGATAGAACTAGAAGATAGAAATATATACAATGAGTCAGAAAAAAGTGGATTTAAATAGTTGGATAAGATAATGCAAAAAAAGGTGATTAAATAAAAGTTATTAGTCCAGAGTACGGTCCAGAGAGAGATAAAAATATAATGTCAAAAGCTTATTTCCTCCTTCGCTTTGCCTCGTCACCATCCTTCCTTTTTACATATTTGACCTTGTTCCATGGAAATGAATGCATCCTATCCTAATTATTACTAATAATTTTAAAAAGAATAAAAAAAGGTATAGGTGAGCCTACAGTAATAACCAAAATAATAATAATAATAAAAAGGAAAATAAATTACATGCACAATCATTTACATTTATTCCATAGCTTAAATATTAAAATCAGTTTTGAAAAGAAATGAGGTTAAAAACCAAGCAGCCATCTTGACCATTCCGCTCTTATTTCCTCGTAAAATAAATAAATGAAAATAAATATTAAAGAATTTGATACAAAATCAGAATTTTGGTACAAAAACAAAAATAGAAACTATGCATTATGAGAAAATTATATAAATAAAAGAAAAATCTATCCGATTTCATATGCGTCCATTAGGGAAAAAGTATCACGTAGCCCCAAGCCCCAAATATGTCATGCATTTTTTAAATTTTATAAAAATCTCAATATCTTGAAAAATGATAGAGTCAAAATATTATGAAAATTAGTAGAAAAATAGTCTATAGTAGAAAATTAGATTAGGGATGAGGAGAGAAAATAAGAAAAATAATATTAAAATATTAGGAACAGGATAGGAAAATCGGATTTTCCATTATTGTACAAAATACGAAAAAAGGGAAAATCGGGAGAAATCCAGAAAAAATCTTAGCTGCCCGGTGGAAAAATGAATGAGAGAGTGGATTCGAGTGGAAAAAAATTAAAAATAAAATGTAAAATTGATTTACGGGGTGTGAAAATGAAGAAGAATTTCCTTCCAAATAAGCGTTTTCTTGTCTGATCTTCTGACTCTGATTTGATGATAACGGAGTGGGTCGGGTCCGTGATTTTCACTTGATGTTTTTTCCCTGATTTGATGCACAATCCAAACGTCTTGTCTCTTGTGACACTCGAAGTTCAATGCGGACGGGAGAAATCCCAGGGGAATTTCTATTGGGAAACGATAGGGAAATAGACGGAGAGATGATTGTAAACAACCAATTCAAATGACCACGACGGGGATGATCGATCAATACTAAAGTATACAACAAAACTATTGGCTTTTTATTATTTTTGTATACTTAACAGATATTTTGGGTCTGGACATGGACACTCGGTTTTAAGGTCATTTAATACCTACTCCTGCCACTATATACAAATTACAACAAATATACTTATTACACGAATGTAAATAAATGGGGAATTATTATTGCAGATTTGTCCATTTAAATTGCTCATTTTGTTATTATGTAAATTAAAGCAATACCATCAACTCAACAGTCATATAATTTCATCGTGTAATATTTAATATTTATAAAAGACAAGGCATAGGGACTTTAATTTTTAATGTAATAACTAAATTCGTCGTTATGGCTCGTTATGCGCTCATTATATTAAATGACTAAATTATTATTATTTAATTAAAGTAACATAACCTTATGAGAAAGGCATAATTTAATCTGTAATCTATTCCTGCAATGCAGAAACGTTTACTATTAGGTATTAAATGTTTACATATAATTATTTAAATTTAATGCCATTCAATTTTGTGCGTTTTTTATTTTAAATATTACATTAAATATTTCTTTAATTTTGATTAAATCATTAATAATTTTGATTTGCTTTACGATTTAATTTTGATTTAATTTTGATTTAATTTTGATTTAATTTTGATTTAATTTAATTTTGATATAATTTAATTTTGATTTAATTTAATATTGATTTAATTTTGATTTAATTTTGATTTAATTTTGATTTAATTTTGATTTAATTTAATTTCGATTTAATTTTGATTTAATTTAATTTCGATTTAATTTTGATTTAATTTAATTTTCATTTGACTAAATTTTGATTTAATTTTAATTTAATTTAATTTTGATTTGATTTAATTTTTATTTAATTTTCATTTAATTTAATTTTCATTTGCTTTACTTTTGAATATGATTTAAATTTGATTAAATTTTGATTTAATTTGAACCTAATTTTGATTAAATTTTAATTAGACTTTAATTTAATTTTGATTAAGTAATGATTCACTTTGATTAAGTAAGGCTTTACTTTTGAATATGATTAAATTATGATTTAATTTCTTTGATTTAATTTTGATTAAATAATAAATATTTCTGATAACGTTCATATTTAGCTGGAATTGTGCCAATTACACGATGGATTTATTTGAGCCAAGGGACCCCAGTGACCCTGCAACCTTCAACAGTGCAACAAGTGTCACATTAAAGTTCCAAATAAATGTAATTTTTTTCTATGAATTTCTGAACTTCCAATAAGCCTCGCCACGTCAATGAAAATAATTTTTTATGACAATATGATTATTCTTTATATCTTTATATTTCATAATTAAATCATCAGGAGTTTCTTTTGTATTTCCCATTTTAATACCACTAGTAAATTATGCATCAATCCGAAATTTAATTTTCAATACATATTAAATTTTAAATTATCTGTAAGTATATGTAACAGTATTCTTGTTTTTTGAAGATTCAAGGTTTAATAATCTAGTAAAGTACTTTTTACAAAGCATTACGAAATACAAAAAAATGCAGAAGAATAATCCATTATTCTGTGCTTCCGTATAAATTACTGTAATATTATTCTCGTTAATTTCTAGTTTTAAAAAACAAATTCAATTTAACTGTAATTAAATTTAAACAAATTTCAAGTCTCATCCATGCTCATATTAGCACTGGCATACGTGGAATTAATTTCCAGCAATTCCATATCACTACTCTCGCCCGCAACAATGTCCGACGGCAAGTTCGCAGGGTCCAAGTTCGACGTCGTCGTCGGGGCAGCCCCGTCCGTCGCCGCCGCATCCGCAGGATCAATCGGATTCGGTGTGGAGGTTGAGGTCACGCCGGGGGTCGCGTTCGTGACGGTGGATTGCGAAGATGTGGTGGCTCCGTCGTTACTACTTCTGCCATTGCAGGAGGGTCCTGGAGTATAAAAAGCACTTCCACTGCCCTTTGACCCCGTTCGATGATAGCCGATCCTTTCATGCCTGAGCATTTTGGCGGCCGTGGCTGCGGAAATATTCCCCGAACTGTCCACCAATGGGGAGGGCTTCTTCTTATCATATTTCTGGACGTAATCGAATTCCTGGATGTCGTCCAGCTTCAGCTCAATCCGCGTTGGAGATCGGCGGATCATTTCTGATGCCTGTAATGTTTTATAAAAAATAATAAATAAAATCAAATATTTTTATTTTTGTCAAGCTGGTTTATATTGTTGACTGTAGACATTTCCAGGTCTTTAAAATCTTGAAAATTTGAATTCCATTTTTACAAAAATATTATTAGAATAAAAAAATTATAATTCCTTAGAATAAACAATTTTAAAATAATAAAATTCAGACATTATATAAAAAATAAC
The DNA here is from genome assembly GCA_034696945.1 of Lipothrix lubbocki. Lineage (NCBI taxonomy): Eukaryota > Metazoa > Arthropoda > Collembola > Symphypleona > Sminthuridae > Lipothrix > Lipothrix lubbocki. Next base: position 39,184 of record JAQGAK010000994.1, read on the forward strand.
AATAAACTAATTGCATAGTAAATTAATTTTACATTTTGTAGCCAAAAATAAAGAAATATTCAGCATAATTGTGCCACTTACCGGTAAATATTAACGGATTAATTATTTTTTGAACTAATTACAAGAAATTAAATAATTCTGCAACAATCTATTTGGCTTCTCTCCTCGTCAGAAGAAATCAAGTCGATGATTTTTTATTCTCTCAAAAAGCCCGCAAAATATTCCGCAGCATTCCCGGTCACATTGGAAACTTTTCAGAGATCCTTGAATTTTAAAGGAAAACAACTCCTTTATTCTTGGAACTTTAAATTGGCGCTTACTTTTAAATTTAAGGACTTTTTACGTTCTAATTTGCCCTTGCGAACAAATAATTAAATTAAATTGAGGTTATATTTTTAAAATAAAAATAAAATTAATTGCTGTATTTATATTAAAATCTATTATATTTGTTCATGCAGATAAAAACGAGAAATATATAAATATTTAGTAGTTTAGCACTTTATTTACAAATTGTAAAGTTATAGTTTCGGATTTTGGATCCATAAATCCTAGTAAACTAGTAATACATTTATTTAAGATATTAATTGGACCTCAAAAAATTATCAAAATGGAAGCTGGAAGTTCATCTGCAGCAGCTGGATCTTCAAAAGCAGCGTCTACAAAATCTTCAGTCAAATTTGATCGACTCAGACGGTTGAGAGACCTTCATTCTCAGAGGGTGGGGATTTTTGTTATTTCAGAAAACATGTTTAATCTTCATAAAATCTGATTTTTCTTTAAATAACAATTAAATATTTTTATGTACAAACTTTGCTAAAAAACTAAATATTTTATTACAATAAATGTAAAAAAATATGCAAAATTATTTGTTTTGAGTTCGTAACGTGTGTATAAAATATTTATTAATTTAAATAAAATATTGATATCTAATTATGATTTTTTAAAAATATTTGCAGAACGAGGCCCGAAAACTAAATCATCAAGAAGTGCTTGAAGAGGAGCGAAGAGCTAAATTACCATCAAATTATGAAGCTAAAAAGCGCAAAGCGGATTGGATCCTGGCTGAGGAGGACAAGAGGAGCAAGTGCACGGGAGCTGGGGAGGATTACGACCGGATGAAGCTTTTGGAGGAGCAGGCGGATGATTTAGAAAGGGTGAATCGGAATCGGGCAAGGAAGAGGAATCCGGATGAGGGATTTTCCAATTACGAAGATTCCACTATTCGTCAGCACAAGCGTCTTGTCCAGGGCATGAAAGTTGACCATGTCGGCTATGAAGAGGAGAAGGAGAAACTTGGGGAGGAGGCTTTCTACGCCAGTAGGAACACTATCGTTCATGGGGTTCATGTCGATAAGGAGGAGAATATTGATAAGATGGTCGCGGATTTGAATAAGCAGTAAGTATTTAAAATTATTGTTAATAATGATTATTAATTATAAATTGATTAATTATAATTGTTTTTGCCACATTTTGTTGTTTGCCTCAGTAAAACAATTTTATTTCTCCAACTTTCAGAATTGACAAACGTGAGAAGTACAGTCGCAGACGAATGCACAATGACGAGGCGGACATCGACTACATCAACGAGAGGAACATGAAATTCAACAAGAAACTGGAGCGCTTCTATGGTCAATACACGACGGAAATCAAGCAGAATTTGGAGAGAGGAACGGCCATTTAAGAATAATTATTTCGTTTATTACATATGTTTGCGACTACACTTTTATTAATTATTGTCACTTACGTTATAGACAGATTTCTCTGACAATTACATTTATTTCGGAATTTCCATAATATTGTTGTAGTTTACACATATTTTTATTACTTTATAAGTAATATTATTATTATTGTACAAACTCCTATAGCAAATTATTGTGATGGATCTTATTTGTATGTAATAATTATTATTATCTATTTGTAGCACTTCAGAAATAAAATAAAATAGTTTAGAAGATTTAAATAATAATAATAAAGTATGATTGTTCTACTTCCAGAAAATTTATGTAAATTGTAATATTCACAGAATTTTTCCCGTAAAAGCATTTAATATGAAAGCAGCTTGAAGGATAAACTTAAAAACTTAACAATTTGTTTCTGCTCTATATATAGAGTTTCATTGCACGCATTATTATTACCTAATTATTACTACGATATTTTTAAGTATTGTAGTATTTTTCTATTTAATAATTATTGTTTATTAATTATAAATTACATTTTTGAAGATTACAACAATTTTTCTTCTATAATGAATCCACCATAGATCAAATATTTTATTCTGTGGACATTTCCTACTCCTAGACATTTTGCATGAAATCGAATTTTGTAATCATAATTAAATAATTTAATTTAAAAGTATTCCAAAAAAGCTTATTATTATCAATTTATTATTATAAATGGAGCATAGTTCAAAGACAGTATCACATATGCATTAAAATAACAATATTTAATTAATTTGATCAATCATTCACATGAATTGTCACATTTTAATAATTCAAAGCTATGACTATAATTAAACATTTTACGTTATACACATTATTAATAAAATAATCTGAATGACTAGTCAACGATAATAACAAGCATGAATCTCGAAAAAGCTCGCCAAAACTTGCATGCACATATATGCAGAGAAGATAAGATTAATCCTTTAAAAACAATTAGTGTATGTGTTTTATAATAATAATATCTCACACATATTCGTAAATTATTTACACATTATTTAAATTCACAAACTCTCGATTATTTCCTTGGGTGAGTGGGATAATTATTTGAAATTTTAAACAAAAAAAATTACACATTTTTAAATGGGGATTAATTAATAACAACAAGAGTGAGACACATTATTTAAATATTTTTTTACATTAGAAATTACATTTATATAGTATTATAGTTAGTATTTATGCTATTATTATTACATAATTATAAATTGTCATCCGACATTGATTTTCTCGATTAATAACACTTGAGCTCACTTATTATTCACATAATAATTTCTGCAAACTAGACAGTTTTTAGACACACCGGTCATCATAATTAGAATATTTATAAATTCTTTGAAGCGAAAATGCTATTAATGACGACTAAAACTGGTAATTATTAATACTTATATGATTAAATCCTGATTTAAAACAACTGTAGTCTTGTACATTCTATAATCAAGTTTAGGAATAAGGTCCACAAAAGATTACAAAAAAACTTTTTTATAATTTGATCTTAATTAGTCTTAATTATTATTAAGTGATGAATTCACGTTTTTAATTATTTTAACAATAATTATTAATAATATGTTATTGCTCTATTAAAAATTCCAACCCAGGGTTCTCAGGACCCTTAACAATGTCTATACGAAGACTAAAGGTAATACAAATAATATAAAGGGGTATAACTATATAGCACCAATATGTAGAGAAATACTACTTTTCGCCAGCGAAGTATCAAAAAGTACCAAATTTCTATGTTGACGGGATATAGAAATTGGTACTTTTGGCTCCTTCGCCGACGGATTATTACGAAATATATATACGTATTATTTATAATTTTTCATAAATTAAATCATTTTCAGGTCCTTTAATAATATTCGCGATGTGTAAAAAGATTATTTTTTAGGTAAAGTTTAACGCTTCTTATAATTTACGTATAATAACGATTTGTAATTTAACAAATAATTAACTATTAAATTACATTTATCATTTACTATTAAATTATAATATTTGCATTAAATTATAATATAGGTGGATATTTGGCTTTGAAAAGAGTCGATTATTGCAGCGGTTGTTACGTAACGTTATGATTATGTTTATAGGAAAACATGTTTTTTAAATCTTCAAAACTCAATTATTAAATCCTCCCAGAAGAAAGGGAAAGATCAGAATCAGGGGACATACTGCCCCATGGAAGGTAGGGAGGAGAGGAAGGAAGCGATGTCCAAATCCGCCGGCGTCACATTTGTCAGCAGTCGCCCGTCGTAATTGTTCAGTGGAGCGATGATTCCCGGAGGATCAATAATATCTTGGATTGCCACGGGACTTGACACTGTGGTTAAGAAACTTCGACTGCTGGTGCTGCTGCTCTCGCCAGGTCCAGAAGAACTCTTGACTACATCCAGTTTAGGAGCTATTATTGGATTATTAGCAATGATGACAGCACTATTATTATTAGTACTAATTGCTGGGTTGCTAGCATTATTATTCCTATTTGTAGTAGTTTCGGACTCTTCTTTACAGTCGCAGCCGCTGCAGTCCCCATAAGCAATGCAGTAACTCCTGGAAGCCATAAGTTTCCGGAGCTTCTCCAAAGTCTTGAAACAGACGACGACACACCCCGGATTTTGACCTCCTCCTGCTTGACAAGCTGATGGGTTCTGACAACATTTTTTACATGGGCAGTCACTCGTGGGGGCAGCAGAGCCACTATTTAGAATGTTCGACATGGCTGGAGTCATTGTGCTTGCACTCTGAGAGAGTTGAGCCAGCAAATTGTCCACGGGGATGGGTTGGCTGATCGTCATTGAGGGTGGCATCACAGGGATTTGCTGATTGTTGCCTGTAGAAATCAGAATTTTAATTTGAAAAAATCATAAAAAGCCGGACCAATTTTGTATTAATTTTTGTATCAATTTTTGTATCAATTTTTGTATCAATTTTTGTATCAATTTTTGTATTATATTTTGTATCAATTTTTGTATCAATTTTTGTATCAATTTTTGTATCAATTTTTGTATCAATTTCTGTACTAATTTTTGTATTAATTTTTGTATCAATTTTTGTATCAATTTTTGTATCAATTTTTGTATCAATTTTTGTATCAATT
>JAQGAK010000995.1:0-43988 GCA_034696945.1 Lipothrix lubbocki
TGACATTCCAATCGACGACCGGACGGTCGGACGGACGTACGCCGTTTCTGATTTTCTTCGTTTTATATAGCTGATAGATATATACCTTCCCTATATAACTAATAAACTAATAATAATAACAGAAGCTGCAGCAGTAGCAGCAGCTTAACCTTCTTGTTTAGTTGTCATTGATGGATAAATTTGCAATACCAAATATACGACCTTGTACATCCACTATTATTGCTTTTCAGAGTTACTAAATGTTTTTTTTATAAATAAATGTACGATGGTAATCATTTTGACATACCACTTAACTTTACCATTACCACTTCAATAACCACAATACAATCTATGTAAGTAATACATATGTAGAACGGTTTCTCACTCTTAAAAATTACTGCTACTGCTGCTTATATTAAATTTATAGTTAAATAATCGTGTCGCCATATAATTATACACAGAATTTAATTATAAAGGTATATAATTCACTCACGATGGATTGAATTGAAAAACAATGTTGTTGTTCTGCCTGCACAATTAATTTGTTCCCCTTCCTTCTCTTCTCGAGCTCTTGCTATTGTGGAACTTCGTATGCTTATTATTCCCTCTGGTCCTTTAATATTGGAATGGAAAGTGTATTAATGATGATGTTTAATTAAATGCAAAAGTATGTAACTTTTATGATTTAACGACAGTTCCCTTTCCCTTCACATTCACTTATTATTATTCGTCGCCGTCGCCAGTGCCGAACTTCTCCATCAGACTCTCTAAAATTTTTCCCTTAATATTGTAAATCCCTATATATAACATATATGGCCCATATAAATGCATACAAATATATTGCCTAATACTTATAATGCAAGGGAATCTTTCCTATATACATTCCGTCCTCTAACCCAAATGGTCTGTATAGAAGGCTCCTTCCCATTGGCCAACTCGACACATGGCAGGGGAAATGTCACCAAGCGCCAACTACAAAACTCAATCTACGTCGTGGATTTCGATTTGTTTACATTTATGAAGCAGGCGGAGCCTGGGAAATCTGCAGCCAATCACATTTAAACGAGGGAATTGTTTATAATTTTTTAGGAATTTTGGTGGGAAGCGCACCTTTTAGGTTCCGTACGTGTTGTGAATGGGAATTAAAATTATTTTAACACGGAGGATAACCCTCTCATATGCTTTGTTTTGGTTGGAGATCACGAACCAGGAACCACAACTTTAAGGCTTTTTGTCCAGGTCCAATGGATTGATTAATAAGCGGGGGATGGAGTCAATAGTGCTCGCTTTTATTAATAGCTTTTGTTGATTAATTTTGACTAATTTAGAGGAAGCCATGGTGGTTTAGTTTGGTTTAAGCGTGGATGTGAAAGGGAAGACGTATAATGACATATAATTTTATATGTTAATCGTATGTAAAATTGACTGGAGGAACGACGAGCCCGTTTTATTTATCTGGATTAAATATCACTCCGACCATTTCCTCCATTAATTCCAAATTTATAGGATTAGTGAGACTGGGAAAATTAAAATCATTTTATTTAATTACGAATCGAAAAAGTTACGGTTTTGGTGTTGATGTCGTATTAGTATATGAAGGTAGGCAATGGTATTAATTAATCTATTATCGTTATTGTTTTTATTAATCTTTGCTATTATTATTATGTAATAATTTGTTTGAGTCATAATGCCTTGGGTTGTGGAAGGTTAGGATTAAGTGGTGTGTGGTTTTTTAAATGCTGACATTATTTTTTAAATAATGTTTGTGATGTAAGTTGTAATAATTAAATATATGTTCTGGTGTACTTATAGTTGGTTATTAGATGTGTATATCAATTGGGACAATATAATGTGGAAAGGGTTCGATGGCTTGCTTGAACCAATATAGTTTTCAACGGATAGTAAAATGGCTTTTGTGGTTAATGATTCTAATAGTCTGATTTGATGTTATATGAAGGTTGTTAAAGCATGTATAATAATAGGGCTTGTTTGTGTTTTATAATAAATATTAATGGACTGGTTTGCTTTGTAGCTACTCGGGTCCACTATCCTGGCCGATCTTTAATAACAAGTTCGGAAATATGGAGTATTTCACCTCGATGGTGCCGCTGGATGTTCGTCAGAAGTTGCAGTTGTTTCTACTTCTTCGACATCCTCGGGTAAAAGGAGTTTAAACATTTTGTGAACTCATTTAAGCAGTCCTTATATTGTCAATTCTAGCAATGGAATTACAAGGGCTGGTATGCAATTATACTATTGTGTAGCTAAATAATTATACATAAATGTAACTAAATAAAATGTGATTTGGTATGAGTAGTTTTAATTATGTTTTGTCCCTTTATGTTTTGATTGCTATTTAGATTCCATGCCCATTGTCAACCCTTGAAGATGAATACCTCACATTTTATAAGGAGGCTATAAAGCCTCAAATGTACGGTTACAACAGTTGGCATACGCTGTTGAAATCACTTGATAAACTTGTGGAAGTAAAATCGTCGAGAGGCTGTAAGGCAGTATATCCCCACCCTTTGACCAACGAGATGACGGCTAGTGTTTTAAGACGTATTTTCCCCGTAAACCAGCCACATTTATTACAAACAGTTGCAAACTTCAATGATATTGAAGAATTATTAAATGGAAGCGGGATGACAGAAAAGAATAGAGAACTTCCTGATGAGGTGATTCGGATGAATACCATGCTTAACAATGAAACTAGAAGTACAAATGAGAATATACAAGACAACGTAACATCGTCTTCTGGGGAGCAAGAGTTTCTTAATGCGGGCCCCGTAAGATCGGAATCACTTCCTGCAAGACGAGACGATATCTCGGCTGTTGAAGCTCCTTCCGAACCTGGCATTCCCGTTATTGCAGTCGCGGATTCCAATGTTGAATCTCCACCAAGTCAGGACCTGAATGATTTTGGAGAAGTAGCGATTTCTGGATCCCCGGAACATGAGAATGTCGCTTATGATCAAGAACACGACGTCACTCCAACTATGTCTGAACCACGTCACAATGAAGGAGCTGGAGAACTTATGGGCTTTGAAGAACAAATGCAACTGGACTCGGAACAGCCGGAGAATGATAGTGGACAAGAGGACGTGAAACCACATGTGCCTGCAGTAGAAAGAGAAACACAAGATGTGAAACCAAATTTGGCTGAAGTAAGAGTTAAAACAGAGGTCAGTGATGACCAACGAGACATAAAACCCCAACTTTCTACCGCAGACAATGGTAATGGTTTGTATCCAAATCGAAATGAACCCAGTTCCGAGCAACAAGTCGCTGCTAATCAACAAGACATAAAGCCGCAACTGCCTGAAGAAGATATCGCCGGAAATATTGCGAATTCAACAGCTGACAGCGTTAATCTAAGCGAGAATGTTGAGCAACCAGATGTAAATAATTTAATAATACCATCATTGCCAGTTGCACAAGAAGGTGGGCCTAATGTAGATCTACCTGACCGTACACACCATGAAGATATCAAGCCTGAAACTTCTACATGTAGGCAACTTGATGCAAGAAAATGGAGCCAAGCAATCAATGTTGGACCACTACAAGTGCAACAAGTATTTGATATTATAGATAGCGACGAAGAAGTTGAAATTGTTGAAGTGATTTCTGTACCACCTAGACTGGAAGTCAGCTCGCAGAATAATACAGCCGCAGGAATGTGTGAATCTACAGCAAGTCATAATGTAATGGATGTTCGAACTAATCATTTGCAGAGTCTTACGCGCGAGGGTCCTACTAATGAGTTAGATCTAAAACCTGCAATGACCCTAGTAGCGGAGCTAACAACATCAGGTCCAACAGATGCGGACGGATCTTCTGAGGACACTAATGAAGGTTGGAATGAATCATTATCAGCAGTTGATGGTGGATCTCCACAAGAAAATACTACAACAGATTCGACTGATAGTGAACTCCCAATTGATCTCATGGAACTTGAAGTTGAAAGCAGGCCCATCCAAGATACCAACGCCGAAAATATTGGGGCTGCAATAAGTTCTGACGAGTCATCCTCTAGACGCGCTGATTGCAGAAAAAGAAGAGGGAGTAAAAGAGGTCGGCCGAAGAGAAATGCTTCTCCACTGAAAAGTCCGTCAACCTCTCCTATTGTTACGAAGAAAGCAAGAAGAACTGATCGTATTCAGGATTCGCAACCTTCGGGAAGTAAACAACATCGGCCTGAAAATTCTAATTACCATCATCAGAAGACTAAATATGTCACAGACATCAACTGGTTTAAGCCTGACCCGTCAAAACTACAAGGATTTGAGCATTGCATGCAATACAAGACCGAGCCATATGATTCATCGTTACTATATATTGACCGCAAAGCAACAAATATGTTCCTGGATGATGGTGATTGTGGTGTTGGCTTTAAAGCTTTAGAAAGAATCCGGAATGATAAGGTAGATTACTTGAAATGCTTTTCAATGCTTTGTTCAACTTATTCACTTCGTTTAATACTTGTCAATCGCTCGCATAAAAATATTATCTTATCTAACGATTCACCTGTGCTTGCAGGATGAAAATGTATTACGATTTCACACTTTTTGGACTCTTACACCCTCCTGTAAAACTCCGAAACTTGAAGAGGTACGGAATGATGATTCAACAATGGGCAAGTTAAGTTACGAAGCCATTCAACTTCTCAATTTGGATGTGGATATGAATTACTTGCTTTCACAAAGTACGCACGGTCCACTTACGTTCATAAGTTCCTACGGCAATTTCGAGGAGTAAGTTGTTCTTTTCTGTAACCCACCTTTGTACTGTTTAATGTGTTTGACTACTTATTAGCGACATTCCTAACCAGATACATTCGTGAATGATAATTTGGTACATTTCTGTGTCACAACTGATGCCCAATGTAGTGTTACATTATGTCAATATTAAGTTCAACTGAAAATAATCTCTTGTTAAAGTTACTTCTTGGGCCGCATTGGAGACGGGTGTCGTGGGTTCGGTCTTATGTCATCAGAAATCTCAGTCCCGGATGAGCGTTCGGATATTTATTACAATCACTTCTTACGCTGCAAAGGTTTAGATTATTTTATTAAATATATGACATGATGAAGAACAACTTTAGTACGTGGAAAGTACTAATTATAAATATTTTGTTGGGCATTTGTAGATACATTTATAATTGATGTTTTGAACGAATACACCAAGAGCTATTTTGAGGATATTGTGAGGTCCAATATCACGTCTCCCGGAGTGGATATTTTTGTGGCTAATGGAGTACGTCCAGACATGAAATATTATTAGATTGGAAATTGAAATTACAAGAATTAAAGTTTAAATAAACTGATGCTTTCCGTATTTCCCGTAGATGGGTCACCATCAAATTCCTCGTCGAGCTCAAGACATATGTTTGGCTCATTTTCTTTTTGCATTAGATCTTGTTCGGGAGGGTGGTAAATTCGTTCTCAAGTTGGAAGATACGTTGACTTCTTTTGGTGTCGGGTTACTGTTCCTCATGTCAAGGTGTTTCAATCAGATTGCAATTCATAAACCCGTTACTGCTTTACCGGGGGAACGTTTCATTATATGCTTGGGAAAACGGGCAGACGATGAAGTGCAACCAGTGCGGGAGTTTGTAAACAGATGTTACTCTCACATCGATACGTTAAAACGGGGCTATAATCAGGAAGAAATAACTAATCTTTTCATTCCAAATGATATGGCCTGGCGATATGACGTGAAGTTTGTGGAATACATCAGACGTCAGAATAATTCGTAAAAAGAAATTAATGTATATATGTATGTACGCACATCGCACACTATTATAAAGTTAATGACTTCCTGACATAACTATTATTTCAGAATTTCGTCGACGGAATGGCAAGAATACCAACGACTTGTGAAAGATTCTAAATTGATGAGCGTATATCAAAAAGAGATTGTGATTGACAATGCTGAAAAAATTAAGGAGTATTGGAAGTTTTGGAACCTGTTTCGACCTTTAGATGTGATTGTAAAAACCATGAATAACCAGTCTTCTTACTCCGATCCGGGAGGATGTTTTCAAAGTTTATTTTCGGGAGTCGAAGCCCAGTGTATGTCATATTTTACTAATGTATTTATTAAATTTTATACAAATTCAAAAAACAACAGACAAAAGTCGTTTATTAATAATATTAACAACTTGTAGCAATCCTTGACCGAGGGGAAAAAAGTGTAACAAGTGTCGTGACGCGCTACAATGCTCCAGTAGGATATATGAGTCAGTGGAGTTTTATTCCATCCAGTGGGAGCGGTAATCGCGCTATTATTGTCGGTAAGTGTGCAGCTAATTGAATTCAATCTATACTAATCGTAAGTATTGTAATTGGAGTATATATAATTCATCTGGACTAATGTTTTTAGCTCACAAAGACCATCTAGTTTATAAGTACGATCGTCGTTGGCAGTTAATTCGAGGCTTAGAACTAACAGCAGGAACGGTGCTTTACGGAGAAATACTAACTGGATCGTCCCCAACCAAAGTTCTGAATATAATCGATGCTGCACGGATCGGATGTATAGATATACGACATATGAACTTCAAAGAGAGGTAAAGTGGCAAGTGGCAGTTCCTGTTCTGCTGGTCTTTGTGCGATTTATTTTCCTTATGTCTTATTTATATTTACTTGCACTTTTAGACGCTCCCATTGTGTCAGTTTCGCATTAAACATGGATGTCCCCTTCAATTCGAGTTATCGAGTGATTTGCTTAAATACGCAGAGGCTACAAGAACTTCCGTCATTTTTGTCGGAGTGAGTCATCTCTATTTATTTTCTGTAGCTTATACATACTAGTATACATTATATGTTATTGTTGTAGATGTGGTTCACATTCTAACGATAATACTGGGTAGATTATAGTAAACAGTTCATCGACATGAATAAAATTAATATTTGTATTTAATTCATTCTAACAATTTTCTGTAGCGTGGCAGGATTGGAGAAAGGAAAAGGGATAAAAATCTCAAATTCAGACAATCCAATTTTAGACAGTGTAAATAATGCCTCTACGAGTGCTGCAGTCAAGCGCACCATGGTTGAATTCCTCCCTACCTCAATTTTGATTGTTAAAATGCAAAGGGCCCCAGATGTTGCTGGAGTTGCGAATAGTCTTGATGATGGAGATGCCTGTGATTTTGGGTAAGCTAAATGACTTTTTTTAGAAAAAGTACGCACTCGATTTTGATTTACATGTTTTCATATTACGTTTTGTTGATGATCCTTAGGTTTGTGATGAAGAATCGATTATTTTGGGAATGGAATCCGCGATCAAATCTAAACTCTACGGCTTTACATATTCCGACGGAGTTTTTAGAAGATTTTGCAACCGCTGTTTTTGAATTTTTAGCTGCAGAAGCTAAAAACTAGTGTCAGTAGTCGTAAAATTTAGTAGTTACCTCGTTTAATACTACTATTAGTTGCAAAAGGCATAATATTTTAAATTTTTATAATAGTACAGTATTTGTACTTGTTTACACTAAAAAAATTATTTGATATGACTGTTGATTTCTTCTGGCAGCATCTGTAGGTTTTAGGTAGATAGTATAAGTCGTATATGATTTTTATCTTTTTGCCGTTGTGCTTTCACCTTTCTCATAAACAAGTAAGTACTAGTATGTATACAAGACAAATGTGAATAATTCTAAATTCTCAATCTCACTAAGACTTAAATCTGCAAGGACGTAGTTTTGTGCCACGCTCCATATTGTAATACAGCCTTGTCGGATAGATTCAACTTGCCTAGAGAGTGATGTGGTTCCTAAAATGTTGGTCCAATGGAGATACAAATATTCTTTACGAATTCTCTTTATGGATGAGCTGGCATTATTATTGTTATTGTTGTTGACGAAAGATTTACAAAATGGATTATGTAAGTACAAATAAAAGGAAACAAAAAATCATTAACATTAAGGAAATAAAGAGGTACATTTAATTACTAATTACGCTAAAAATGCATGACTGGAGTGGGATCAATTGCCTCATATTTTTATATGCTTCAAAAATGTATTCCAGCTCAATGATATAAGTATGTATTTATGGTAATAGTAATATTATTGTTATTATCGATACTAGAACGTTTTGTAGTCTTGCTGTAAGATCAGTAATAATTAAGCCAGTAATTAAAGTTCAGGTGAACAGTGACAATAAAACAGGGCATGATTAGTTGTAAGTTCGGAGTAAATTATAGTATGTTTAATTACCTTGCAATAAAATTTTTTGCTGCAATAATGCTACGTGTGTAATATAATATCTACTTCTTTTAATTCATGCATCAGTATGGCATTCGTTAGTAAAATATTCTATTCTTTATTAGTTTATTAATTTTAAATCGAAATTTAAGTGATAGTGCATAAAAAATTATACCTAAACGCAGAAAAGTTAACCAAGCAAGTGTCTAAACCATGCGCAATGAAATGCGGGAAAATGGCGGGGAGTGTAAGTTGGAGGTCTTTTAACCCGGAAAAATCAAGGCACGTAGAATTACGGATCGGAAGCGGTGAAAGCACGGTAATATTTATACAACAAGGGACATAGTTTTTGAAGATCCTCGTTGAGTTAAAATTGTTATATCTTACTATTTTCAAGTCTGGTAAAAGATTTTCATGAAACCTTTCCTGGGTTGCTAGTTCTTATCTTTTCATTTGTTTTGAATTTAATAAATGATTTCCTAATATCAAACTAAACCCGCGGTACTGCCTAAATTTAAAGATCATGGACAACGGGAATGTATCATCGGATCGTAAATTCTTTGACCTGGGAAAGCGGGTAGTTGGGTAATAAAAATATAAGGTTATTATTAGTGTTATTATTATGGAAATAATTAATTTGTATTTGTGGTTTTTCGAAAATTAACATTTAGAGGGACATTTTATTTATAATTTGCTTTGTTTTTATTTGCTTGCAGTTTGCTGAAGGACAAGAACGTAGAGTCTGAGTCAATCGAAAAACTACTTGAAAAATTTCTTGCTGAGTTTCCTGATGAACCAACGCTATTTCAAGGTATAAAGACATTCACCAATCCGTATCGGAAGTCCGATCTTATGTTCTCAATTTTGATTGAGGTTGATTTCGTAAATTGGGATACTATTTAGAATGTTAAATTGTTATTTATCTTGTTTTGTGCTTTTACAGTTGGCAACGTAATCATCGTCCTTGTTCAAAATCCAGAAATCCTAGCTCAAAGCTATGAAAAAATTGCGGCAGTTACTATTCTACTGGGGATTTTTCGGGCAGACCCCGACAATTTGGACGTAGCAAATAACCCATTTCATATATTTTTCTCACGTTTAATGGTAAGAATCAATTGAATACTGGAAGCGGTTGATGCTTTTAGTGAAGGACTGGATTATAAACTAATAATTAATAACTGAATCTTGTCATTGTTTTGGGTGTATTTTAAGTGATATTAATATTATTTTTATATTTGATGTAGGCCCCGGAATCTGTAAAAGTTGCTGCTAATGGTTTTAAGAATTTTAGTGAGCAAGAGAAGCTAGCAATATCCCAGTTTTTAGTAGATGAGTCCCAATCTGTCGCTAAGGTTAGAACCATATATACATTTTTTTTGTATATCTACTTATCCATATATGGAGTGACTTGGCGACTTATAAGTATATAATCTTTCTATATTTCACAGTTATGGGGCATGTCTCCATCAGAATTATTGAAGCTCCCTAGTCCAAATAATAAATCAGCTATGAAATACTTAATCAAATTAGAGGAGGAGCGGCTGAAAGCCTTGCCAACCATAGCAACAGCATCTGTGCCTGCTTATTTGAGTGATACCAAACGGAGGAAAGATTCAAGGTAAATCCTCGTGGATTTTATAAGGCGTCAATAATATGTAGCATTCACGACTTGTAAAATCTTTTAAAAGTACAAAAATTGTATTTATTTTTTTGCTTTAAGGTTTCCCTCACCCAAAGCTCAAAATTTTGAAGAAGTTATTAAATGTTTACTTGATCAAAGTGTTGATGAAATTCCTATCGCTTTAAAAAGCCACCGGCCAAGATTTAATGTTTTAGCGCCTCCTCTTTATTACGCTGAAGATGAAGTAAGTTTATATGTATATGCTATTATTTCCGCACGAGGTTGAGGAATATTTGAAGTTGTAAAATTATATACCAAACGTCGATTTCATGAAATATTGTTTTTGTTTCAGTTGGCATGGATGTCTCATACGGATCCATCGTTTCATAAATTTATCCTCATGGAACCGACCTCAGTGTTTACTACTACGGAAACGGATGAAGTTGAATCTGAATCTGAATCAGAGACTCAAAAATTGATGACGCAAGCGTTTAAAGATGCCTTAACAATGAATCAAAGGGAGTGTTTAGTTGGAGCCATTCAGAAAAATCCAAAAATAATTCATCAAATTGGATTAACTCCAGAAAGATTTCCGGATTTAGTTGAAAATAACCCCTTTGTTGCCATCGAAGTCTTAGTTGGACTAATGGATACCTCAGAAATTACGGAGTATTTCTCGGTGCTTGTAAATATGGAAATATCTGTTCATTCCATGGAAGTTGTGAACAGGTAATTGTCTTAATTCGTGGCTGATGTATAATACCTAATGTACATGTAAGTATAATACCTTGTTTGGGTTTGAAGAAGTCTAATTCTTTAATTATAAATTCAGATTAACATCGGCTGTAGAACTTCCTCAAGCATTCCTACATCTTTATATCTCTAATTGTATATCCACCTGTGAAGGAATACAAGACAAATATGTACAAAATCGTCTTATCCGATTGGTTTGTGTGTTCCTTCAGTCCTTGATTAGAAACCGCATAATAAATGTTCAGGTTCGAAAATTAACATATACGTTTCTAAATACTGTCTGGGTGGTCAATGCGGTACATTGACTTCAAAATCCGTTATTATTTTGTATTATAGGACCTCTACATTGAGATAATGACGTTTTGCTTGGAGTTCAGTAGAATCCGTGAAGCCTCTGCTTTATATAGACTCATGAAACAATTAGAGTTGGAAGACACAAACCTTCAACAGGTCCTTGTGAAGAAACTTGAGAGTCATCCAAATCCTCAACAGTTATCAGAAGCCGCCTTTAAAACGTTGATGGGACAGAGTTCCCCATCCTCGTCTACTAATAAAGATTCCAAAAGTTGATTGAAAGTAATTATTTATATATTTACATCCAGTACTAATAATATGTATAATTTCACTTATATGAGCAAACATGTATTCAGTAGAAGTTTGAGAGATAAGTGGCTACAAATGATTAAATAAATGCATATATTTTTGGCTACAAATACCTTACAATGCCGGTGTTTCAATACAAATAACTGTAGTGTACACCAAAACTTTATTTGTGCGCTGAAAAGGTAAAATTGATTAAGTGAATTCCAGGGATTTTCATCAATGAATATTAAATGAATGGCTTTAAATTTTAGAAAGGCATTTCTCCATTCACGATACCGCGCAGAATAGATAAAATTGCACCGTTTCGATTCATAAAGCTCCGGACAAATTCATCAATGGATTGTGAAAAGCTTTATGGAAACGCATGCTAATTTTCATTAATAAAGTAAATTTATTTACAAATTATAATTCCTGGTTGGAAAGTAACTTTTGATGTTCGCTTGCTGGTCTCGTCGCAGAAATTCGTTAAACCTGCTGTCGTCAAGACCACCCAATATATTTTTCCTACGAAAACCTCGTCTTTTTTAGGAGCCATGGTCGTGGAACACACTGAAAAGGCCAGCACCGCTGTAGAGGTGGTGATCATAGGAGAGGATTCAGTTCGCCATGGAAATAAAGGTAAATAAAAAAAATTATTGGTAGTATTATGTTTAGCACTATGCATTCTGATTACTATTTCTGTTTACTTTATATTTGTAAGAAATATTTTTATTAAGATTTATTTTTATCATTATTTATTTTATTATTTTGGTTGTAGGAGCCACGGTGATGGTGGAACACGCCGAAAAGGGCAAAAACGCTATGCAGCCGAGGATCAGTGGAGAGGATTCCGTCCGCTCTGGAAATAAAGGTAAAGAGCATAAAATTATTTTTATTAATATTATTATTTTCATTACTTTTAATTTTTTTTTATTAATTTTATTTTTTGACTATTTATTGTTCCTTTTATTTTTTTTTTGTATTCTGTTTTTAATATTATTGAAATTGTTTATTTATTTGCAGAATGTGAGAAGAAGAAGGTTCCTCGTGAACAATTCCCTTCCACGGACTCGGACACGCCACTGGACCTGACCTCTGGAAAGAAACAGAAGCTGTTGGAAACGCCGGAAAAGGGTGAAGTGGTACGGCAACACGCGGAGCAGCGACGGCCGAAGATTATTCACTTTGCCCCTGCCCGACGACGACGCTTCCCAGCCACGTACCATCAACTCCTCGAAGAGCCCAAGTCGGTGGAGGACCATTTCCGGAAGTCTCTGGGGGACAAGCTGTATTTCAGCATTTTCCCTCGGCGTCAACACCATCAAGAACCACTGTTCGTGCATTAATCATGAGTGTCCTATTTATGAGTAATCAACAGTAGTCTAATATTAGAGCTTTAATATATAGTCTAAGAAATTAGGATTTCTGTTGTTACTTATCCGTTGCGACTGCATTCAGTTTCATTAATGAATAATAATAATAATGTTTATTAACTTTATGATTACATAAATTATATTTTTCATAAATATATTGATTTAATACGTAAGGGTCGTTAGAATATTAAAGGTCCTGATTTATAACTATACTTATATATCAATGACTTTATATGAATGGTGTCGCTTCCACAAGTCCACAATCATGTTGATGTAGTTTATTACGTTTATATAGAAAACATTGAAAATGTTGCATAATTTATATGTGAATAATTTGTATAATATGTATGTAGACTACATTAAAATATAATGCAAAAATAAAAAAAATATGCTCCGGATATATTGAAATCATTATGAATAATAATTTTCTATTTAAACTTGATGGTTTTATTTTTCAAAAAAGTGACAAAGAGGTAGTAGTAATTATTCAGAGTGACAAAGAGATTTAATGTTCACAAAAAGCATTGAACAACAAATGGGATGGCAGGTGATACAAATACTTATAATATACCCATACAATAATAATAAATATTACATAATGCGAGAATGTCAGTATTGTAGTAGTTGCCTATATAAGTATATACCTAGACGCTTTATAAACTACTCCATATTTTTGTAAAGTACAATTTTATTTTTAGAGTAATAGTTTTTCATTGAACATTTTTACTGTCGGGTAATTTATTTCCGTATTTTTTCCACCGTATTATGAGTTAAATACTTAAATCCCGTACATAGTACACAACACCCAAATGCCTAAAAAAAATATTATACATATATTTATTAGAGATGCGTAATACAAATGTGTCAAGTCTTTATAAAACATTATAGTAAGGACAATTTTTCTATTACAACAATAAAACTGCAATGATCTCGATCGGATTAAAATCATCAACAACATCATCGGTGTCGCTAATAAATTGACTTTTCGAAAAAAATAACAACATGTTCGGTCCATGTAAAATAATGCTTTCGCTTTCAAAATATCAATCAGAGCGTCTTTTTTCGTTATGCGCTTCTACAATTTTTCATACATACAGACATAAAACATATAAAGTTACGTTCGTTTCATAGTTTGCGACGTAACACAAATTTTGTTTAAATAATAGAAATATTAGAGCTGACTCATTCAGAACGTTATTTATTAAAAAATGACTGAACTTTTTGAAATTTATATTTATAAGGCCAAAATAATTTAATAAACGAATGTATTTTTTTGCTAAATAAAATGTTTTGTTCTTATTGGTAAAATGCGCTCAAGTCTAATTTATTATATAATAGTGAACACTTTTCTAATAATGACGCATACGGATTCTGTAATTATTCCGTAGCTTTTTATAATTACTGAAAAAATTTTCGGCGTACGTTTTAATTTTTTCAAAATTTATTTCCAGTACTTCGCACATGAATAAAAGTATAATAGAAACTAAAAATCTTCATTTCATTTGTACTCACAAGCCTAAGAGAAATCTAATATGTATAATGTTCAATACCAATCATAATAAAGCTTTTCGAAATGCTTGTGACCTGCAATAAATTTTTATACTTATCAGAAGTTAATTTATAACGTTTTAAAATCATGGAGAAAGTCGAAAAAAATTGTATTGTGAGAAGCCAACTGAAACTATTGAAATCGTCCACATCCGTTTTTCATGTCAAGATTAGAATTTTAGAATGTTGAACAAGACTACAAAGTTTATATAGTCGAACGTGTATATGGGAATAGTAGTTACATAATGTAATAAAATAAGGAAAATTAGAGGAAAGATACCGGCTAAATAATTAGGATTAATTTTTAATAATACTCCCGGTCCTTAAACAATAAAATGTAATTTATAAATAATTACGTTACTAGTAAATATCTTACGGATATTATTACAAATACCTGAAGAGGCTAGGCGCGACTGCGTAATTTTTAATACTATAAATACATTATTATATAAAAACGAATGAAAATAACACTGCTTAAATGTTATCATTATCGTTAGTTAATAGTTATTATTGTAATTAAAAATTTCCGAAACACGTTAGCGTGTGTCAGACTTTATTATGTAATATACTAGTACGCACCTACTACATTTACTTGTAAAATGACCTCAATATAATTACTTCCAAACCCTCCAAAAGAAGTAAATATTTTCATTTTTCCTATAATTTAATTTAATTATGATAATAAATTGTAGTTTTATGTGCATATGAATGAGAATCATTGTTGACAACAATACCGCACACTAAACGCAAACTACAGTATTATAATAGACTTATTCCACGCGGACACAATTTTACATCCAACTTGTTTTTATTTACAAGTTGATATTATTTATATTTTATATAAATTACAAAACGCTTTTACAATTGTCTCATATATGCACACATTTCTACAATATTTATTGATTATAATAATCGTTTGTATTATTACTCCCTTGCTCTAATACTTACATCAACTTTACAGTATATTTGTTTGTTTATATTTTAATTTTACATTTTTTGGAAATTTTACGTCTCTTATTATACGTTCTCCATACTCCATAATAGTACGTCTACTGTATTTAATGTACATAATAGCATATATATTTAATTATTATAATTTAGTAAATATGTCAGTTTTATCCAAAACTCCACACGGCACCAAAAATTCTACACATGTAAAATCCTATGGTATAAACCTATACAAAAAGTGGTAATATTCCGCATATTAATATAATTATGTAGGCATCTTTCAAGTCATGTAAATATAATAATGAACGTATATTCCGTATTGTATTTATATACTTATACGTATATTCCGAAATTACGTCAAATTATAATTATTTAAGTAAACATTTTACACCAAATAATTACAGTAAATTGATGCATTTTCGAATATAGTACACTGTACATGTAATAATATAAAACTCATCACGAGAGCTATAAAGCCATGCGATTTTTTTAAGTTTCCGTCAATTGTCGCCTTTTTAGAGTAGATAAGTACACATGCATCCATACAAATAAACGTAATGATTACTAAATCATTATCACTACACAGTTCATAACCTTACAGTTTATACCACAGAAGTCGTACAAAACTGTCATCTTCATTTGATTTTTTGACATTAAACATCAATTTGATTCGAATGACGCGATTGATTACATTTTAATCAGTGCTCAAAAAATCTATTCTACACTACCTGTGTCAATTCTTAGCATTTTACTATATAATTACACGTAAAGTATACAAAAAGATCTGAAACAGGGAACTTGGGAGATGAATTATACTTGTAATGTGTAAACTACTATAGTAATGTCTATATAAATCCGTAATGTTATCCTTTGCATGTTACTATATAGACATGTAATATGAATGTATACATTTATACTAAACTTATATAGAATAAGAGCTAACAACAACATAATTAGTGACGATTTGATCCTTATAATCAATTTTTCAGACCCTTAATGTTCTAAACATTTAAAACCATAGTTAATGTACATAGCTATCTAACCGTACTTATATATGTACAATACATAAATAACAACAAAAAAATCCCTGGACATGGCAGTGTCATTGAAATTTGCGTCTTATTGAAAATAATGGTGATTCATATTAATATTATACAGGCTGATTCTGTATAATTCCAACCCTTTACTTATAAGTCGTACTTATTGACATGAGAACAACAGCAACAACAAGAAGAAGAACAAGTAACGTTTGCATCATCTGAGACAATTTTGTTGCCATCATGGTTTTTAGCGCTTTTACTCCTTCTCACATATTATTATCAAATACTAATTTATAGAAAATTTGATGAGATGCAAACCACCGTTCTTTTCCTCTATACTTAGAATTAAATCCGTACAGTAATGTAATAATTAGTTACTATCATCATTAAATTATTAATACTGCGCTATACAGTGGTGAGTAAGTTACTCGCGCAGACAGCACATTTCTCGTTGCATTACTATTACATATATTACCAATAAATCTTAAAAATACGGATATTATTATTAAATTGTATATTTACCATAACCATGTAGCAACAACAACAACAATAATAACAGTTAATGTGACGGCGATCACCACACTTAAATAGGGACGATGACTGTCGATCAGTTCGGCATAATAATAATAAAAATGAACAATAATACGAGGAATCTTGGGAAATTGTTTTGACACACACGTGTATGTATAATAGTAATAACGTAATTATATCTTCCTAAAGATATTTATAATTAAGTAAGTATGCACAACTACAACTTTCATAGATGTACAGGGAATATTAAATAAAATTAATTACAACCTACACGCAATTTTCACTTCACCAATTATAAATTCATATAGTTTATAAGTATACTTATAACTTAATGCGACTATCTTGACTATTTTTGTACAAATTAACAGGTGAGAGAACAGTAGCTGTATAGTATGTATATTTATTTATGAAATGTAATTATTTTAGGCTTATATATCAGCACAGATCGTACTTATACTGTAATAAGTCACAACACAATTCCAGGTCAGAGGTCAACGTAGGGGAAACCTGGTACATGCAAACTGCCATATACATATATCTGTACAATATATTACGTCAATCAAATATCGCTGCTATTATCAAGCCTTATTTCCTTTCTTTACTGTGAATCCGTCGAAAATCCCATAAACCATTTCATTTTTTTCATCTAATTCCAATAAATGACTCGTGACAATCTACCACAACAAGACAATTTACTATAGCTCCGCCGTGTTACAATGTATCTACATATGACACATGTAAACGTGGTTTAGAAGTACAATGAACCTACATACAAGTACATAGATCTTTAACACTTATTGCAATGGTTCAGTTGTACTTCCGATAGTGCTGATACCACCACTTACTTACTCACATGTACACAACAATTTTAAATTCAACATCCCTTTCCTACCACTAGACGAATACTACATATAGAACAATTTAACTGTACAAGATTTTCCACAAGGTTTATTTGAGTATTCATGACTTGGAAATAGTTTTTATAAATTACCACATGACATATCTAAATTACACGACATAATATATGACCCTTGAAGACCAACCAAAACTAACTTTATTAAAATAAAATAATTTTGATCCCAAACCTGAAGACAGCTGTTGTTAGCATAGGTACAAAACGTTGGTAGTTTTTGTAAAAGTTTGCTTTGTAGTTAGTTGTTGTATTATTGTGGTACTCACATTTTTATAAAAGCAACATAATTTTTAGATGGCATGTAATGTTGGAAGTGCTAATGATCGTTTCCCATAGACATACAGAATCTAAAAACGTTTGAATCTTCTATGCTTGGCAGCCAGGGGAAAGACAGGGTCAGCATTTTTGTTGTAAGACCTGGCATAGAAACCATCCACAGGTTTGGAGAATTCTCACCGTCGGGATGGTAACATTTGATTCCCATACGGATTCCCACTATTATGATGATGACTACCATGTGTGGGCTGCGGAGGTCCATGATGCGCGTTGCCGTGATGAGTTGCATGATGATGTCGAACACCTCCAGGGGGATAGTTATTGTAGCCCGGGTGTTGGGGGTACATGGAGCCCACATTGCCGGTCATCTTGTTTTGGTGACCATGATTCACATGTCCGTGATTTCCATGTAGGTGTGATGCTGGTCCGTGTCCATGACCATGAGGTTGTTGTTGCCCATGGTGGCCGTGATTGTGACTGGCATGGGTCTGTCCATAGCCAGAATTATTATTACTAGGATTCCCTGATGCCGGATAGTGGTGATTTGCAGTAGTATTCCTATGGTAATTCATGTAACCGTTTGCGGTTGTCATTTGATTCCGTTCTACCGGAGCCATTCCAGCACCGCTGCCAGCCTGGGGACCATTGTGAAAATGGGTCATTGGCTGCTGCTGATGCGAATTTCCGGGGGGTTGTGCACTATAAGCAGAAGCGTGAACTTTAGGATTTTGTATTAAAGGATACCCGGCATTACTGCTTCTTGCAGGGGTACTTTGGTGATTTTGAATTAGGGTGTGGTGATTGTTATGAAGATGATATCCTGCAGCAGATGGTGCAGCTGTATTCCCAGAGCCTGAATGATTATTTGCATACGGATGAGGGTAAGCATTATGAGATTGTCCATGAAAATTTCCTTGCTGAGGAACTCCCTTCACTGGCGTAGTAGGATGGTTACCAGAAGCAAGGTGGTGATGAGATTGCTGTTGTGCAGGTGGAGGACCCGCTGGTGGTGGAGGGGGCGGGGGTACCTGATTCATGGATGGGCTCGGATAAAATCCGTGATTAGCGTTACTATTGTGATGACCATGATGGCTGGAGCCATGGCCGTGATGACTATGTGCAGATGTACCGTTCATATTCACTGGAGTACTCGTAGTTATGTTTACCACAGCCACGGTATTTGTAGATGTCTTAACAATTTGTTGATTCACGCTGGTAACCGAAGAACCAGTGAAATGTTTCATCTCCGTACTCGTTCTCGTGTTAGACCCTCCCGCAGAAGTACTAATAACGTCTACACTATTGGTGTTCATTGACATGGAGCTCACGGGATGATGATGAGAGTTACTATTGGAGTGATTTACCGAATGGGGATTCGTGGATGATTGAGGATTTTGAATTATACTGGGGGATGGCGTACTGCTAGCTGAGGAAGTGTGCAGGGTTGACATAGGACTTCCGGATCGGTCGTTCCAATCCCAGGCCTTGCCTTTCGGTCGAAACTTTGTGACAACACTACTATTGCTACCAGTTGGAGTAACGCTTGGTGTAGGATTTGAACTCCCGGAAGTTTGTAAGTTCCCAGATGCGTTTAGCTGTAAATCACTTGTGGAGATGACACTAGTTACACTACTGCAGTCGGAGGCGACACTTGTCCTACCGTCGATTGGTTGGTGATTACTGCTGCTCGGGTTAGTGTTGGAAGCTGTCACGACGGTCATGGTCGTACCGCTGCTGCTACTAGACGCTGTCGTCGTTGCAACACTACTGGAAACTTGATTCGCACCCCAATGATTCCACCGCTTCTTAAAATGAGGCATTTCTGAATTAGCGGATGTAGGAGGAGTAGTCGTAGTTATTGTTGTAGTTGCACTTGTACTGGAATTAGAACTAGATATAGTAGTGGTGGTAACAGAACAAGAATTAGCACCACTATCCATGCCTGACGAAGATACAACAGCAGGGGAAGTAGCTATGGGTAGAACATCTGGATTACTATTTGTACTACTATGCGAATGATGACTACGACCCACATTTTCACACGATTTAGATGGTTCAGGAGTTTCGGACTTTTCAAGTTTGATCGATAAGGGAGTGTCTGACCTCGAGCCACGGGATGGACATTTATTACTATGTGCTGGGGAAGGGGTTGGAGGAGGATGATTACTTAAATCTTCCGGACTTAAATCTTTCTCGATTTTTGGAGTTGGAGGGGGTTTATCGTCCAATAACATATTTTCAAGTTTCACTGACCCAAACGAACCAATGCCTTCACCAGGGAAAATTACACCACTTCCAGGTGTAGGTATACGAAGTGGAGGTTCATCTAATTCATCCAGTGGGGCATTAGAAGGACTGGGGGTTCTAGGTAATACATTGCTGTTCCGTCTTCCCATTGAACCATGTCGTTGAACACGAGACAAAGACAGGGCAGTTTCCCTGTCACAGGATGATGACGTAGGATGGCTCATCCAAATGTCCGAAGAGCTGGACAAATCTTTACCAATTCCAGAATCTGGGGATGTAGTGCACTCAATTGTTCCAGAGGGAGTTTTGGGACGCTCTAGAACATCACCAGTCGTTCCAGCACACGAGGAACCTACAGCTTTCATTCTGGTAGACGAAGTACATGATGAAGATGATAGTGAGGGTGAGGAAGTTGATGCTTTAACACCGGAGATTTTCTGACTTCCATGTGAATTAAATGTAGTATTAGCACTGCTGCCACTATTATGTGAGGATGAAACATACGATCCATTTCGGGGGGACGAGCCATTAGAACCCGCCTCCGTACTTCGGCGTCTCTTATCCACTTCATTCGCAAAACAAAATAGTCTTTCAAAATTTGAAGAAATCTTGTTCTGCCATTGCTTTGTGGGTGAGTCCACACGAGGAGCAGTCACCGAGTTAATAGAACCTGGACAAAAACAGTACCAGGTAAGTTAAGTTTGTCAGCAAAATATTTCTTACTTTAAAAAAATAAAAAAAATAAAAGTTAGTTTGATAAATTATTTTGTTTTGTTTACATACACAATCATTACTGGCACATTCACGATCAATTTACTTATTCAAAACAGGTTCCAGCAAAAATAAAATCCACCATGCTGATCGTATAAAACTACATTCATCATTACATCTACCTAATGCTCTTTTTATCGGAGATAAATGCGGGTGAAATAAACGAAACGCTCCTGGATGATACAAAATAATAACATGATGAACAAAAAGGAAAATAAAGTGAGAAATTAAGAAGAATATTATTTTCACAGTGCGATACAGAGAAGGTGTATTTTGTTAAAAAAAACTTTATTTGGCTACAATAAATGGTAAGGTCATAGGAGTTGTTAAAAAACAAGTGCTACACACAATTTAATGTATAAGAATTTACATCAAGAAATATAAGTATAAATAGAAGTACAAATTGCCAAGCTCTAATTTTAGTTAAGCTGATCAATTGAATCAATATTAACTACAAATTATAAACACAATTACTGCAACCCCTACATACGAAACTACGGTCGTTAATTAATTATTAACTAGCTTTACAAGTAAGTAAGTAGATCAAGACATTACTTATTGTTAGAATAATTACTTCGCGTAAATAACAACTATAAAAGTGAAAATTTGAGAGCATAAAAATAGCAACGTCTACCACAACAATAAAATTATTACAGTATTGGAGCGTTATCATGGCATGCAAGTGTCAAAGAGTAGGAGTGACAGATCTCTAAAACTACAAGAAGGTCTATTGTACCGCATTATCGTATGCGTGGACAGTAGCTTAGGGTAGATGCTTCTCTTATTCATAATTAATGATGTACATTCAATTATTGATTGAAATTGAAGTACTATGCAGCCAACATAATCAGTGAACTGCATAAAATTTAACCTCTCCGTCGGAGGAATTATGCATGATTGAGAGCACACACACATATATGAAAAAGACAAAAAGAAAATACGGAAAACTAGAGCAAGGTTAAACAGAATATAGAGGCGAACAACAAAATTATCCAAGGAATACATTATCATAGCCCTGGTTAAGAAAACGGCACAGAGGTTAGCCAGATGATTTAATTTCAGAACATTTTAGCTTACTTTCCCCTACGGGTTCACGTAAGTAAGGCTTACGATGCAATTTAAACAACTACGTACTCGGTACGGAAATCGAAAGAAGATAAAGGAAACTCCTATAAGACAAGACTACGAAAAAGCCCTCAAAGTATGCAAATACATATAATGGCCGGTTTAAGGAAATATAAAAAAAGTAAACAAGAACGTACGAGTGTAATATGTATATGTCACATCAGCCAGTAACAAAACAAAAACAAGTATACTTGCAAATGTAAAAACTTTTAAAAAAGCATGCAAAATTGATGTAATCAATCACGTATAGCCCTAATTTCACCTGTAGCATCATTAAGCGACGGTGTGATTGTAAGCGAGTTTGGGGTTGGAGGTTTACTGCCGGAACGATGATGATGTCGATGATGATGGTGGTTATGGTGATGGTGGTGATGATGGCTACTGGAACTACTAGTAGATGAAACTCCTTTGCCAAATCCATTGCTCGTAGAAGTCATCACCGAAGTAAAAGTTACTTCACCATGAAGGGAACCAGCCGGCGACGCACGGAACTCCGACATATCAACAAAATTTGCTGACCCAGGTCGTGAATGACTGCGATGATGGTTCGGACTGGGTGTCAGAGGTGGTCCAATCATTGGAGTTGGAGTTTTAGGAGGTCCTATCATCTCATAAGATGACGCTGAAGGTGGTCGCTCTGTTGACAATGACTGTTTCTTCGGAGGAACAATAATACCCTAAAATACGAGGAAATACATTAGTAAACAGTAATTCATCGCACAATTTAATTAAACTGAAGATGAATATTATTTTCAACTCGTCATTTAACATTAGATTATAAACAATAAGAACATCACTGCAAGGAATATAAACTTACACTTGGATTATGTTCGCTGACTCGTTTCCGTGAAACTTGAAGTACACTTGCGGAACTTAAGTTTGACCCCCTACTAGGATCCAAGTCCTCACGAATATCAGCACTGCGAAGAACTACTTCAACTGTTACCCCACCCGGAGTGCCTACTACTTTCTTCTCCTTCACAAGTAGAGATGAGGAAGAGCTACTGGAAGGTCCAACTTCTACTGTGTTCAAAGTAACAACAGTAGGGTTGGATGCTGAAGCACCGATATATCCATTCTTTGACTGTAGATTTTCTGCTGATGATTTTGCCATGCTTACAAGGCTTGCCTTCAAACCTGCAGCTAAACCTTCCATGCCATCATCCATTGTAGATGAGGACGCGGCAGAGGAAACGGCCATGGAATTTTTGACTAAAACGCTTGCTCTAGCAGGGTATGCGCTACTATTGAGATGATGATGATGGTGAAGACTTTCAGGAATATTTTCATTCGAATTAGGTCTTGAAATAGGAGAATACACAGCACGCACAGGCGGCGACATATTCATGGATGAAATTCCATGACCGGGACCATCTGCATGATGTTTGGAACTCGAAACCGTATTGGTAGGTGGTATACCTAGACTTCGAGCGATCTCCCCTGATACCAAATCATCAATAGTACGGGAATACATCGAACGGATTTTGTCCTTAGGTGAAAGGCTCGTATTACCAGGAGTTGGCAGTGAGTTTCCTGATTTGGGTTCTAGGTTCAAATGCTGTCTTAATGCTTTTTTCACAGAAGACACACGAGAATCAACTGTGACACTGTTGGTTGCAGGAGCTTGATTCCCTCTTTCAAAGCCCATGCAAATGTCGGGTGAAAGTTGAATCTTCTTTTGCTTCTTCTGCAGACACATATCCTGAGCTTGAGTACGTGGTGGGGTAGAAGCACGCCCAAAATGGTGCTGCGGAGGTGGCAATTGGTGAGGATGCTGAACTGAACTAGTATGATGATGTTGAGCCTCGGGTGGAGCCGACGACACAGGAGCAGGAGCATGAAAATTTGGACTATTTGATGCCGGTGGACCGTCATTCAGGCAATTAGTGATCAGACTATGAAGGCGGTCCTCGTAGAAATTAACTTTAGGTGGCGGAGCATTGCTATTTTCACTAAAAATACCATGATTCGATGTTATTAAAGGCATTGGGATTGGGACAGTTGGTAAGGATGGAGATGGCGTTAAGGCAGTCGCTACAACTGGAGCGGATCCTGGCGAAACGCAACTATTTCTGCCACGTCTTCCTTCCGATTTAATTTTAGCAGGATTAGTCTGAGGCATTTTACCCGCTTCTATTTTTCTTCCTGTTTCCAAAATTTTCTTAGCTAGCACTTCAGGATTATTTTCATTGATTTTACCCATATCTGGAATATCTGGCCATTCCTGCGAGCGCGATCGAGATAAGTTCTTTTTCCCCACAGTTATTCCCGAATTTAGCTTGATTTGCGGAGATACCATTGTAGGCTGTTCCCGCTGCTGGTGGTGCTGTTGAATTTGCTGGTGATGTTCTGCAAAAGCAGCAGCCGACTGCTGATTAATCAGAACAGTTCGCTGAAAGCTGGCCACTTCCGGCTCTAATGCAGTCAACAAATTCTCCAGTTGTTTGCGTTTGTTCAGCGTCGAGGATATTTGTGTAATCAAGAATTGCTTTGCAAATACTTCTTTTTCTTCTTCTGAGTAGTCCAGGTTCTTAATTAGGCCGCTTTCTTTGCAATAGCTAAGAATTTCTTCTCTTCGCTTAACAGTCAATTCGTCCTTTGTAGTTTCCAATGATGCTACTTCATCTTGAAGTGACCGAGCTTTTGCTTGAATTTCTTTGTGTTGAATCACTATATTTCTAGCCTATAAAAATTAAAATTCGCTCAATAAGTCAAAAGTATCTATACTATCAGTTTTCGTATGGAAAAATTCAATTTTAAATTTGTGTCAACAAATCCTACACTTACCTCAGACAATAAAGTATCAGCTGTAGCTCCTTCGCCTGGAATCCCTAACTCTTCCAACTTGCTCCTCAACTTACTCGTCGAGTCTTCTATTAAAGTGGAAATTTGTTTCTCCAGTTGCTCTTTCCTCAGTGCTAATTCCTCCTTGCGTTTCTTTTGAATTAAAATCTCATTTTCCAAATTCTCCTTGAAATTAGGCGATTTCATGGTTTCAATTACATCCAAGTACTGATTCTTGATTATCTCCAGAAGTTTTTGTAGCGCGTAAGGTGTATCTCGATTGGGAATAGGAATTTCTTCATGTTTAATGATTCCGTTTGAACTAGCAGATAGGTTAGTCAACTTCTGATCAACACATCCCGGAGCAGGCGGCAATTTCTTACCAACTAGGAGCACATAAAAGTTACATTATATTTTCATAAACGTAACCTTGTAATAGAATGTTTTTTTCGGTGTGAACTTACCTTGTGGCGAGGTACTGAGCAAAGTCTGTGTGTGTAAGAGATCAAGACCGTTAATATTTATTGGAGCTTTCCTCTTCTTCATTTTCTTCATTCTACGAAGACGACCTTTGGGTCTCCGGCATGCAACACCACCTCCTCTTGCTGTTGCTTGTACTGGTGGTGGGGGTAAATGAATTTCTGTGCTTACTTTGCTTTCGTTACATGTTGAGTTAGTTACAGATGGAGCGCAATCCATAGACTCATCTTCTTCCATCTTATTATCCTCTGAAACCTATTTCCGAAAATAATATTAATTGACACCGAACAGCATTTTCTATTCCGATAACCGAATAAAAATACTGCCGAACAAGAGAGGTGAACAAGGTTAATAAACACACCACATGACATTCTAACAAAAACAGAACCAAAGTAACTATCCTAGAATATTAAAAAACTCGTACTCCTCGAAATATATAGGTAGGACAAACGTTTAATATTTACTTATAAACTAAAAACCTTAGGCATTGTAATATAGATTTCAAATGTCTTGTATTCTAAGAACTCCCTCATGATGAAGAAAAAATATTCCATTTGATGAATGTAATTTCGAACTTGTAAAACGATTAAACTTTAAATCAATTCAGATTTGTCTTCACTAATAAGTTGCTTCTACACAATGCACCCCTAATCAATCAACATCTGATATACTACAGAGTAAATAAACTTCTAGAATTATAAGATCAAGTTAGAACATGAATAGATCATTATACAAAACAATAATCTGCAAACGAACGTATGATTAGGCGCAGGAACGACAACAACAATTTTCAATGACGCATACAATTTGTACATATCACAAACTGTATGCAAAAATTGATTTGATTGCATTAACAAACAAAAAGCATTCATGTTCGTATTATAAAATATTCCTAATGTTATAATATAACTGATCTCTTTAGGAAAAAGATCAACCAGTTCCAGCATTAAGTATACTAGTGCATTGCTGAAATGCACCCAGTAACAAAATGTCTTGACTGTCTTGTCAGGTGTTTCGAGTAAAACATTTTACACGAATATATCAATTGTTTTACAAGTTCCTATTCATCAAATATGACATGTAAAATCAATAAGTGCTATTGAACAATATAATGCACTCAACAAAACAACCTCCGTTCAACATTTTGATTGTTCGGCACAATTTTTTAAAATCTAAACGTTAGTTTAAAATGTAGAAGTCTTACCTTGCTTCTCGTACTCTTCTTCCGCAAAACCTTTTTCTTGCCACGCGTAACAGCACCTTTGCCATTACATTTTCTTTGGTTTCTGGTTATATGGGAAGTGGTGGTATCATCTTCACTATTCTCTTTGGAACTTTTACCCCGACTTGAACACCAGTCCGACCATGCACGTCTAGTTGTAGGACCAACGACTATTCCACCGTTATCATCACTTTCATTTGCATCTAAATCATTATCCAAATCATTCTCATTCTGATCCTTGGTATTCGAAGTCCTAGAATCACTTGAACTGGAATCGATAGGTTTCAGCCCATTGCTCTTCCCGTTTGCTGCAAAAAAATACAACAAATTAGTTTTCGGAACCATATTCTTTTTAATTTACTTAACTTTTGATCAAGATTAAGATTCTGATCAAGTAGTGTGTTGTTTGAGCCTGAAGAAGGCAGTTGTCGAAAGGTGCTCCAGAATTTGTTAAATAGTGAATAAAGACATTATTTTAATGATATTGATTTTACTTAATGGAAACACAAAACAAAATAAAAAGTTTAGTGTGATTAATTCAATTAAGATAACAAAATTACGGTATTATCAACTTACTTAAAAACTTCCCTTTCCCTCGAGCTCCTTCCTCTTCTACCACTCCTCGGTGCTTGGATCCGTCTTTTAATTTGGAGAAGTATCTCTCTAATTTAGTTCGATCAATAATATGAAGGTAATAGGACACTGGCTTGTTTGTCCAGGACACGGATCCTAATTTGGGCTTGAGTTCACTGACATGTATTATGGTCCCAATATCAGTGAGATTTCTTTCAGTGATTCTAAAATTTAGAGGACAGAAGGACTTCGAGGAAACTATTCTGGCACCGTCTCTCAAATCCGCAAATCTTTCCTTCAGTTGATGATCAACGTTGGGGCCAAAGGCAAAATTATTCACAAACACAATAGTGGCTTGTGTGATTCTTTCCCGCATAGTCTCATGCAAGAAATCCCCCTTGATCAGAGAATATTCTCCATACTTCTTTCCATACCAACGCATCCACATACGAAAATGGCGATCCATTTCCTATAAGAGAGAAAAATAATAAAAATTACTATCAAATAATAATAATTCCCCTGCATGTAGACACAACAAACGTCCTCATATTTCCTTTCATAGTTTACATTTGAATTTTCAGAAGTAGTAAAACTGAAATCAATACTTACAAACAGAACAACTGCTACAAATAATCAACACGAACATATTATTATTACCTTAGCATATCCGGAAGGAACGTCAGCCTTCTCAATGCCAAAGCAAGTTGAACAATTAGTGCTGGCAGCCATTTGTAAAACAACTTGACCCACACCGGAGCCCAAGTCGATGAACACATCGTCCTCAGTGATTGCAATCTGGTCTATCATTTGACACACCAGGTCGTATGACGTCTCACCGTACACTTCAGGTGAAAAGGGTTCATACTGATTTAATCTTTCAGGATCAATCACCGCTAAATTGTACACTTGTTGAATTATGTGACGAAGCATGCCTCTGGACGGCCGATTGTTTAATCTTTGAGATATTTTCGATGTTCCTTTTTCCTGTTTCAATCACACAATTAATTAAATTTATTATTTCAAATTCATTACTACTCCAGTTTTTGCTTCTTCGATTATTATAGTCATATTAATTACAACTATTTCAAACATATTAATTAATATTAGAATAGTATTCTACATCTTGAACTCACAAATATCTACATTAACAGCATCTATTCTTCTACAGATGAAACTCACATGAACTCTGACCTTCAAATTGTGATCTTAGCTTTGCCTGAATGTATCAATTTCTAGACTTACAAATTTAAATAAGTAAAGAAGATGAAAATCATAGCGCCTACACAAACACATATCTAGTCCCTCTTTATACGAATACATAAATAATATAAACATGAATGTATAAATAAATATTCAAGTATACTTATCGAAATAAATAAACAAAAAAAAATAGAAAAATACAAGTGAAAAGCAGGCGTCCTTTAGAACGCATTGGTGACAAGACTTGGCATTGGCATAATATACTTACAATAAGTTGTTCAAAGCAGAGCTGTCCTAATTTTGTGATTTTATTTTCTCAACCTCGAATTTCTAAATTGCCATATAAACTAACATCCATAAAACTACAGACCTCCATGCTGGCTAAACATAAATCCATACATTATAGTAGGTAGGTATAACTACTACCAACAACTCTAAAAGGGCTTCCAACTTATCACACAACTTTATTAAGCCTAGCAAATATTGTCAATGTTCATTTTCCAGTGAACCAAACTATAAACATGCAATAATTCAAAAGTTTACTATTTTCCGTTTCCTAATGCACGCCCCTACATACGATTGCATGTATAAGTATAGATATTATAGGGACATACTTTCACATACTCTCAATCGTAGTTACAATATAAAAGTATAGCATCCCTGTCCTTCCTAGAAGTCACAAACGAACTTCCACTACAATTTACTACAGTAATTGTACTCATTTTTCAACAGTAACTAAATGTATAGAAAATACTACAAATTTCCTGTCTGTCGTCCATCCTTGAATCATTTACTACTTTACAATTTATATTCCCAATTTTGAATACAACCTGTCACTCAACTTGTCAGACCCTTGTCGTTGACACTCTCCACCTCATGGCTAAAAACAAATCTTTGACGACACGATACACAACGTTTGATGTGTCTGGAAACATTTAAGAGCCAAACAAATGTTCCAAATTTTATGACACTTTTTAATAAACTACCTACTAAATTACGCACGCCTCCGCAAAACATTCCAATATAATTCCTCAAAAGTTTTTCTTTACAAATTATTTTAGTCTCACGACTGTTAGCAACCTACAACTACCAGATCCAAAATGCATACCTATAAGTATACATACTTACAGATACTGGATTTATAAACTTTACGGAACAAATAATGGTACGTTTACTACAAAAATTTAAACACGCACAAAATTCCAATTAAAAATTTTTCCCTTACTAATTGCAAAATGGAGTCGATGGCACGGTTATAGCGATCACAAAGACCTCTCATGCTCTCATAGCTCATCCCATCGTAGTCATTCAGCACGTTGTTTTCCATGGCTTGCTTTAACTCTGGGAAATCTTCGCAAACCCACCTGTAATTACAAAGAAAAATTCAATCATTAGCTACATAATTAAAATTTGCAAAACTCATTACCAATAATTTCGAATATAAGTATACATGAACCTAATAGGTAATTATTCCTCATTATGACATCGTTATCCGTACAAGAGTATTTTCTTCGACCAATCACATGTAAATTAATATTGTCTCCTCATGAAAAATGCACTAACTAGTATTCACTACTACTTTAAGATAATATGAGAGAACCTCCAAACATGTTCTTATCAATAAAAATGTAGAGACAGAAGAAGTGTAAAACATAATTTTATACACCTGGCGTCTCACGACGATGCTTGCATTTACACTTAACTAGATACATTATTTCATCAATGTCTACACTTTTCTCAAGTTCAAGTGCATCACAGCGAATGTAAGGACAGGTGCATAAAATACACATTCATCTGTGCAAGAACAAAAAAAATGATCAAAGAAACACAGTGCATGTAAGACTACACAATACAGCATATAAGTACATTGCATTTACGAAACATTGAAAATTCCTTTAAAATTCCGCATGTCATGCATCTCCTTTTCTTTACATAATATAATATTATCTTTACGTATATATGGCAGTGTTAAATCTTTAGTTACAGATTTTATATAACATCAAAGTGAGCGAATCTGAATGGGATAAATGTCCTCCGGCAGTAAAAGCTTACTACAACTACATTACACACATAAATAACAATACACACACACACATGTTATATGATACCTACACACACACTTGCAACCAGGAAGGCAATATCCTCTTCGCAACTGCATGAGTGATACTGATGATGGAACATTCAGCACACATCAAATTGTTATCAAGCTTGAAGTCGAAATGGCACGTGCAAATACAAGCTTTCACTTGTTAAAATATAGCAACAACAGTAATCCAACAGTTTTATTTCAAGCTTTTACTTATTACAACTGTTACCTTCTTTACAGTAAACAAAAGACACACTAATCGTATAGTATCAGTGATTCCATCCTCCTTTTCACTAATAATAAAGAGTAGCTAGTAGCTATATACAATATACACGTTTGTTATTTTGCAAATATTATTGTAAAATGTATGATGATATAGTTTACAAATGCTAGTTTGATACTAGTAATAAAACCAAATATTCCAACATTGCAAAATTTCTTACGAATCATAATAATATTGCATAATATTGTTTACATATGCAAGTCGGATTGCGTTAATCTAATGAGAATTAAGATCCTTAATGGTATTTCCAAGGACTACCATTGCACTTGAAACTGATTGCTTCCCATATGTAAATAATAACAACACAAGTAACTCATACTTGAAAATATTAAGGTCAAGGTGAATGTCAATGTAATGCCATCAAGGTAACTTGATGAAGACCATTATAAATGGATGGAGAGATATACGTAGTTATCTTTCTAAATAGGAAATCAATAGTGAAATAGAAATAGAAACAACAACCAATCAATAGAACTTATATACACTAAACCATGTAATATTTTCCCCTTACTGTCAACGCCATTTACTCCGTAATTCAAAATTTCATACGTTAACGAGGCCCATGTGCAGGCTGTTGGTAGTAATTTTAGTGCATGTAAACACGTAAACAGATCCGTAACATTCCAACCATTAAATTGCCAGAGAGCTATCCCTGAGCACATCTATAGTGTCATACATTATACATAGTAATAACACGAGAGAGTCAGAAAAAGAGAGATCATCAATGCATGGCAGGAAGAAATATCCTGCAAGTTACTATTTCAGATGTGTAATATACATACCCAAATACTACATGCACGATTGCGCCACAGCGACTAAACGAACATGAACTTCTATGTATAACGTTATAGTAAGTATATGTAGTTTGTAATATTCAAAAGTGCACGCGGTCATAAACATGTCATTTGCATCCTTCTGTATATCTTTATGAGAAGAGAAGGTCTTTGCACGGGTATTTGTTCCCGTTCCCATTTAAGAAAAAATTACGAATTATCACACAACATGGAGGAGGCGAGTCATAAAATATCTTTATAGCCATAACGTTTCCGTCCGTCACAAAAATCAACGACCTCAAAAAAGGAGAGATTCGAAAACCTAGCCCAAGTTATTGTCTATATGCCTAACCTACATCTTAAATTGCAATATGCAATGGATTAACGGCACAATTTATCAATGTAACAGGGAAAAAGAACCCTCCCTTCATCAATGATAATACAAATCCAACAAAAACTTTATTTGAAATATGTTGCTTCCCAATAGTAAAAACTACTACTGCACTGACTCAAAATAATTAGGTGAATAAGGTTTATTACTATTACTGCTCTAACAACAAAAAGTACAACCCGGAAAGTAATAAAGTGAGAGTTAAATAAATTTCAATCCTTAACAACAAGAATATGGAATTGCACCCATAGGACACACCATAGAATCTATTGTTGAAATTGAATACAAATACGCCAGAAATGTTAAAGCTAAAATACAAACTTCAGGGAAGTGCATACAACATAATAAGACTACACACCGCAACTTATTGTGATCCTTTGAGTATTATCAGAAGTACATAGACAGCACACACACACACACACACACACAGTTTATCCCGATCGTGCTTTCTCAACGAGCCACGCGATTCCAGCGAAAAAATCCTTAAATCTCATGTTACGTTGGCTTGGCAGTAAAGAATTCTTACATAAAAATAAGCAGAGAAAAAGTCTCTAAGCCCATAAATGCTTCAAGACACATCCGAAGATGTGGGGAACACCTCCAAAAAAATTACGCAGTACCACAAATACAAGTATTCTACGTACATATTTGTACTTAACTATATGTAGGCATATGTATGTACCTTTTGTACTCGTCTGAACAAATACATATGCGGAACCTTTGGGAAATGAAAGAATTGACATAAAAAATATTCAACAGAGCAAATACAAACACATACCATGTAAGGGAATGTCTTGTAAAAAGAAAACATACATTAGTATTACGTTTTTAAAGGGACACATTTATGTATTTATACGGGGTGTGGAACAGTTTCTGACATATTACAGATAATAGAAAAAGCCGTGTGTACGCACATCAAGGTAATGCATGTACTGTAAGTAAAGGTATATTTAAATTACATATGCGTATTATACACATATATAATTATTTACAAATGAGAATGCATATAATATACGTTCACATAATAACAATAGAAAAAAATCCTGTGCGTGCATAAAGTTGACGAGAACAACCACAAGAAAAAGGACTCCACATTTTGCAACTCACAGGTCTTTCACCTCCTATACCTACAAACTATAAGTATACTACAATTTTACTACTAATCCCAATAACAAAAGCTAAGCTATACTTACATGCTACCAGCACCTTATTTTTTCCTTCCCATTCACACACACACACTACCTCTTTTTCTATTATTATTATTATTGCCATTAAACCTCCAAACAAGCAAACGCACTTGTCCATGCCATAAGTTATGGCGGCCATTTATTCTCTGCAGCCTTTGAACTCATTACTTTCTAGATTATTATTATTTATTATTTTATATCGTTCTTGTTGAACCTCCTATACTTACAGTACGGACGTCGCAGTAAAAGCATCGTATAATCGTCTAATTCAAATCGTAATAAAATTCTTCACAAAAATACAATCGATAATGAACGTTCGGTATATGTATGTCATGAAAACCACCATACCGGGAATTATATGTATATTCAGCGGTATGATAAATATTTTACTGAAGATTTCTTCAGTATAAGAACACATCCCAAGTTTAATTATTTAAGCTTTAAAAGGTACTATGTATACCTAATTGACTTATATTTGTAGCAGGACGATTTCAGGCTTCATGCCACTTACTACAGGGAAGATGCAAGTATATGTATATTACATTTATCTATTGACTTTTTTTACCTTTACAATTTTAATGTACTTACATATTATTGCATCCTTGGACAAATAATAAACCACCAAAAACTTCCGTACCATTTTACAGATAATACAAGTATTTCTTGGAAATTTTCTTCAAATCCAACCTGTGATTATGCATGCTTTAATTCTAAACATCTTACTGGAAAACCATCGAAGTGCCTACTAGATCTATCAACTACTATCTACTGCCTGTGTATAATTATCTGTAGTTACTAGCCTAGCTACCTATGTATAGGTACATGTGTGCATACAATTTTCACACTACGAAAGTAAATACAAAACGGTCAAAATATCCATCGACAACAAAAGAAACATCCAAGAAATAAGGTCCACGTTCAATGAAACGAAACTGATGTGGAAGAAAAAGGAAAATGGAACAGATGGTTTATTATTATACCTATCCTCCACAATAGATACTCAATTTTGAACATGTATCCTATCCATCCGGTTTATGTTTATAGCACGGAACGGCAACCTACCAACGCGACATAATACGTAATATAATAATAGTAAACTTATGGTGCAAGTGTTTTGTAATAAGTGTAAGGGTAAGGAAGAAGGTCAAAGGATTCTTTCCTTCAAGAGTTTGTCCACTTTAACTTAAAATAAAACCTGCAATATAACATACAAATAAACATAAGTTTGGTATACACATCTACGTATATTTATACCGTACGTATAGCTATGCAACTGATACAAAAAATACTTATGCAATTACAGCTGAAATACAGTTCACGAAACATATTGCGATTACAGCTACTACACTACACACACATCTCCCAAAAGAATAAACATTAAAATCAGCAATATAAGTACAACAATAGGGAGTAGTAGTAGTAGTAGTAGTAGGACTGGTGCCTATATATGTAATGCCTTTCCCCCTTCGTCAAGGTAATTTCCAAATATTTTGTACGACAATAGTTTGGCCCATCACATTACTACATGCACCACGACTATCAGACCTGGGACAAATACTTTAAAAGTGCGATAGGACCCACGTTGTTACAGTCAACTAGTAGTGAAGTTTATGACCATGCTGGAAAATGTCTAAGGAAAAAAAATCCATCGGCAAAAGTGGCGCACTAACATTACATAGTTATTCCCATCCTTGCTTCTCTGCTCCGCGATTTAGTACACTATAAGTAAGTATAATACTAGACTAGACATCTACAAATTCCAGGAACATTATCCCCAACCACTCTCCCATTTAATAGCCTGAGATCAGATTAATACTCCTTATTGGCCAAGAAGTACATCTATAGGTTAATAGTCCAAACTATGCATGTACATACTTCAGAACACATACGGAAGCATCTCTGCTTCCACTTGTCTAATTCCGATAATAATAATTACCATTACCGTATATTTTAACTTCTTGTCACAGATAGAAATAATTATTACAAGCTCCTACAAACCAACGTGTTACAAGTTCAAAAACAATGCACACTACTATGATGTTTACCACAAAAGTGCCAGGCATGTATCGTGTCTCTGCTGCATTGATATTATTATTAGCTTACTTAGTACAATTAAGGTTTTAACTCATTGTCGTCATAGCCTAAAATCAGCCCCAATACATTACATAATACAAAATATTATATAAGTACAATACAGGCATGCTCAATGTTCATTCACAAAACGGTGATTGTACAAATCAAATACTGTTACAAAAATGAGCCCTTCTTCAAGAATGTGTTCCTTCAAGCCTACTGAATTGTTATTACTTTTATGGAATCATCTAAAAGAAAAATGTGGTGATGTTAAACTCATAAATATTTCTCCGATAATGTGTGTATACTTACTTATATATTTCCACAGGAAAGAATGAATAAAGATTGTCTGCGCTGCTGATTTCAAGGATAAAATGTATTAGGACATTAGGAGGACATAAGGGATAACGAAGAAACGTTTCAGTAATATATAGATAAACTCTAAAAGCTTATATACTAACAAAACCAATCAAATTCAATTTTATGACTGTGAAGTGTCACACGGAAGGGAAACAGACTTTGTTATAATAGTAAGTATAGTAGTAGTTATTGCTGCAATAACAGTAAAATGTGGTATACAGACTAGTAAAAATGTGCTCCTCGTAATAATACAAAAAGATCTGTGTTTTGTATTCTTCAACCTTACAGCCATGCGTTGCAGTCCGTATTTAGTGTTAGAATTTACATGTACCTATCCCAAGTATGTAATATGAACGTGTTTATGTAATGCTTATATACTTACTTGTATATATACATAAACACATAAATTCACTGGAAAATTGTTCTAATTGTTTTAGGCAAACTGAAACGTGTGAAGTACTGAGAGTAGTACTTTATACAAAGTCCGTTTATGTATATTTTTTTCCTAGCAAGTTCCTACCGGAGGAAAATCCCAAAATAATTATTTCAAGTATTTTAAAAAATACACTAAGCTATGTACATAATAATATACACAAAAGCACATACTTACAAACAAGGCTATCTCTCACAATATTATAAAATAATTCTTATGCAATATGCACAAGTTAAAATAACTAGCGTCCACAACGGAGAACATACCCCTCAGCAAATTGTCTCCAGTATATTTACGTATACAAGATTTACATACTTGTAGAAACTTAGAAATTACGTAGCTTTTAATATCCATTATTACTGATATCAAATTGTAAGGTATCCAGGGATACAAAGTCTCAAATATAACATCCAGGAATACCTTCTCATGCAATAGTGTATGCGTAGTTTATAGAATTAAAAT
Source organism: Lipothrix lubbocki (assembly GCA_034696945.1). Classification (NCBI taxonomy): domain Eukaryota; kingdom Metazoa; phylum Arthropoda; class Collembola; order Symphypleona; family Sminthuridae; genus Lipothrix; species Lipothrix lubbocki. Next base: position 36,224 of record JAQGAK010000995.1, read on the forward strand.
GCCCAACAGACAATACACACACACTATATATTTCCTTTGGAACCATGATGCTCAACATTGTGAACATCACCAGAACAGAATTTCCATACCATCCTTAAATGAATTGAGGATTGGATGAGGAACACAGCAAGAGCTCCAAGCTCCAAGGAAGGAAGGAACCGGTGTATTAAGTGCATAACATGGAAAACCGGGCATGTACATATAGTAAAGAATTAAGTCTCTGTATATCAACATTTATATCCACCTATACTTATACTATAGTAAATAATTTTAGGGTGGTGGATCTACGTGCTTTGCCTCACGGCATCACTTCCCCAGTGTATATAAGTATAAGTACACCAACCATCTCTCCTTCATCTCTTCATCACAACTAACTATCATCCCTTTTACTTTTGCGTAAAACACTTTTCAAACTCTTGTCCTGCTATGGGTGCTCCATACAACACTGTTTGTTGTAATAATCAAATATAAAAAAGTACAACATCCAACACATATGTTAAGCACAAATCCCTATACTGCATCGACTATCTCTCTCTCTCCTTCCCTACCCGGTTTCCCATTGTTTGTAACACAACCTTATTCAAAAATGTGTTGCGGGACTATACGACGATAATAAATGAAACAATAAACCCATGTCTCACATTCTAGAAAATGTAAGTTTAGTTTGAATCAATTTCACTATATAAGTCCATATAATATATGTAGTATGTCAAATACATTGCAATGTCGTTATAGTATACTTATAAGTGTAAATGAAGCTTCGTGTACGTATACATTATTCACAGTGTGATTATGGTTATAGATGTATGATTATAGAGACATACTTATACTTATGTGGTCAATGGAAAAGCTTTGAAACCTCTAAATTATAGCTAGCAAAGTCTTTCATAATTAGATTAAGAATAAAGACGATGAGAGAACATGAAAGGCGAGTTTTATGGTTAATCCTGCTCAAATAGAGAGATACATTCATCTGCATGTACGAGTAAAATAATAACTGCTAAAAACAACCGCCGCGGCATCTACTAAACTTGCATAAGTAATCAGATTAATCCAAGTATGAGCAGAAAATAAATATAAAAAAATATGCTTTATATTAATATAGAATATATTCTAATGGTAAATAGATATAACATGCATTTATGACAGCTTTGTAAAAAGCACACCATATGTGAATTAATATTAACAAACAAGAGTGTGACAGCCGGGATAAATTTTGTTCCAAGACTTTTTACGTATATGAAATAAACTGCTTAATAATATTGCTTCCAAATACCAAATCCTGTTTGTCGGTAATTACTACATGAGTATAACAACATTTTTAACAACACTCATCGACCTTATTTCCAGCACATCAATAATTCCATAGTATGGTAATAACCAAAGTCGTTTAGTATTGCAACCAACAACATGTTACATATACATAGGTGTACGTCCTCTTATAATTTCTTATAATATCTAAGATCAAATTATGCACTTTTTCTATACAATGGAATTTAATAATATATTATGTATATAACACGTTGATTTCATTTTCAGTGAGCCGTAAAAAAGTTAACAACCACCAAAGAACCTGAGAGAGAGAGAGAGGTAATAATAATCATACTTATTGTTAGTACGCATAGTATACACACAAAAAGCAACATCCTTTCAGCAAGGTACACAGATGTTCAATGTTCAAGACTTACATAAGTATACTAACTTACGTATTATTACAGACCTATATTTGTCTGCATGTATGCCGTATAAAAGTGTACTATCACAAAAACCGCGGGTACAAAAATCCTTCCAGCTCAGCGGTACATTTTTATATCAGCAGTAGAAAATATATTAAATATTAATATAGGTTAAACATATATTTGCTGATGTTGACATTTTGCGTTCATCATGGTCGACGACACAAAAGGCCATAAATTTTGAATATATGACACCACAAAATTATGCACTTTACTTTATATTCTGTACACACATTACAGAACGTCTGTTGCGAATATTGCAAATTTTTGCACACAATTTAAAATACATATTTATTGATTCAGTCTAAATCCGCGAAATGAAAAAAATATTTTACTGATGACAACTCATCATGTTTCAATTACATGTATTAAAAGCAAATATTATTATTTTATGCAAAAATATGGACCTACATACATACATACCGATAGCAATTTTATGTATTTTCCCCATCTTAATCGACCCAATAAATCTTTATCTTTATTTATGTATTTTTGCAAGCATCTTCTTTTTATAAAATATTGCCCATTATCCCAAATGCCATATATATATATCAACATCCTACATATATGCGATTTAATAACAGACAAAACACTGCAACCACTACTGCCACAGTTTTCATACACATAATAATACACACACGTACGCATTGCACACATAATAAAAATACAGCGAGAGACGAAGGACACGATTGAAATTAAACAAGAAGGGTCTGACAACTCAAAATTGTGTGCTTAATATTATTACTTGACATACACCAATGCACAATATATAACATACGAGTAAGTAATAAGAGCTCATGTATCGTGCTGTAACAGTGCCTCCACGCGTCGAAAATGACTTGTCTCCTAACTATAACTGGGCCACCCCTTTCAGGTCCAAACAGTTGAGGAAGCCCTACTGCCATCCTACATTAATAGTACACGATGATGATGATGATGTTGATGAAAGAAACATACTACTAGTACTATATGTACTTTGGTATACTTTTATATAAAGTTGGCTAGACGAAAATCTTTCCTATATTCCTAATAATATTCACCCTCCACTGGATGAGAGTGATCATCATGGCACAAAATGAATGATCCTCCATTTCAAAAAACTAATTACACACGTCCAAAAAACTACGCACGTAAAACATTCATTCACGATGTATGAAGAAGCTCTTCAATGTTATACAAACAAAAATACTAAACTGTCATTATAAGTATAGCTCAGTATTACATAATACACACATGCAAAAAATTAATCTGCAAAAATCGTAACCTTTAAACTGTAAGTATACATATACAGACATTTGTATTTTGTGTTCTTATCCATGTAGAATCTATAGTCGTTAGAAAAAATATAAAACTTGCAAGTCTAAAAATAATCTCTAGAACATCATCACTGCATACGAAGATGTACTAGTGCAATTCCCCTGAGCTTCCAATCAGTCCGTTCAGAAGTTTACAAAGCTACAAAGTCCACCAACCGAACTTCACTTTTCGCTGTGCTAAGTTAATGCCACTTAAGTTTTCAGACCTTTTACTTCCTTACAAAAGTATAGGTTGATAGAAAATGATTTAACGAAAGAAGAAGCAACAACATCAAGGATAAAAAACGTAACACATTAATTATTACAGCCGCCATATTGTCAAAAAATTGAATACACATACAGAAGTATGTTTAGATTAAATAGCACGTGCATTATTTTTAACCGGGACATGCAATAAATGCAGTATTCACCTGTACTTATTCTCTATAATTATGCAAATAGAGATAAAAAATATTGTGTATGCATCCTCACCAATAATACTAGTTTCGATATTAATAGTAAAACTCCCTTGCATACATATGCTTTATAATATTATAAAGCCAAAATAAAAAAATGTTCCAATTATTTTAGTACTCGCAGTTCTTGTTTTCAGCATAAAGTTACAGATATAATATTTGAGCCGACCACATGCTCACACCTTTTTTTTATCATATCCGCAAATATACTGCTTGGTCCCAATTAAAATGTAAACATAGATAAAATCTACAAGACTTATAGTCATTTATAATTATACGTGCCTAGATATAAAAGTAACACGGTGAGAAGGAAGGAGCCAAAAAATTCCTTATCGCTGCTGTCAAAATAAACTTCTCTTGTTATTAGTCATCTCTTACAGATATTATATAATCAGCATTTTTTTTCTATAAGGACTACAAATAATTCCATGGTGGTCGAGCTCATACAACTTATTTACGTAATATGTAGGTATTATTAATGATACTACGAGCAAGTTAAAGTAATTTGGAAGATTCTCCATGAAATATTTGTAGCGATATTTATTATTTATTGTCTTTGTAGAAGTTTACAAGATAAAAAGTTTATGCAGTACGATATTAATTAAAACGCGTTTTTTTAATACAATTCAATTATAGTGGTATAAAAATTAAGCGGATACTTATTAGATATGAAAAAATATTTTCAAGGTAATTAATTTCAAATAACTATGTATATAGCTAGAAGGTATAAAATCATAATTCTTATACAATAACTCTTCTATATGTAATATTATCCACAGCCGGTATATCTAATTACATTTGAAGAACTTGTCAAATGTTGTTCATTACCGGGGGGAAGGGTAGGACCTGTGTGGAGAATAATTTCTGACAACATCAAAAACAACACCTTCCAACTGCGTGCATTTGCATATCCTCAACATGAATTCACATAAAGTTACATATATGTAAGGTAAGTATATTTACCTACACACAAAAACACCTTCATAAGTCAGCAGAGAGAGGTGTGCAAAATTAACCGCAGGAAGTTCATCGAATACTTTTACTACTGCAGTAATAATAATAATAATAATAATAATCAACATTTTTTGCTTTAATATAGTTTCATGTCTATAGCTTCAATATATACACATTAAAAATTACTGCCGTATAGCAGCATTAATTTATTATGCATTTGGACTCTTAATTTGTGACGTGAGTATTTTTTTTACTCCTTTGCTTACATAGGTTTCAAAATCGCTAAAATGGTGGAAATGCAAACGAGTAAGAAGTAATATGTTCTTGTTCTTTTAGTATTAGTTTATGTGTAAGTATAAAAAATACACTTTTAGGTATGCTCAGTTGAGTATGCACTTGTAATAATTATACTCAAGTTATATAATAAGAGCATGTATGTCATCCTGACCTCTGAGCATATGTACAAACCATCAACTTCAAGAATGTTCATGAACACAAAGATCGAAAACCCTAGTCATGCAATATATGCACACTCAAAGTACAAAGTGTGTAAAAGCCTATCAATCTATAATATTTAACCTTATTATTCAGAAACTCCAAGCATGCAATATTCCAGGAGCAAGGTGATTTTAATAAATTCCAACTCTATAAGTATAGAAAGTACAGCTACTATAAGCAAAGCTGTATGTAAATATAATCACATAGTTATTATTAATTAATGAGCTCGCATGTAATGCATCATACTCTACTATGTATCATACTCCAGGTTTAATTTTGCGTCTGCACGCGACCTTCTCAGCCCCATTGGTCTTACTTTTTTTAGCATGTGGCATTATTATCATCATAAAAATTATAACAAAGATGATAAAGCCAATAATATTCAGTTCAAAAAAATGTATTGTGTTTGTCGTTTCACATGCAGCTGTAATCGATGAAGGAATTCCGCACATCATCAAAAAATTCTACGCAGCTACCAAAAATGATATCAATACACTCATAATAATTACGGGATCTACTGATCCAGTTAAAATACTTCCTAATCATTTTGCAATTTGACAAAATTCCAATTATACCAACTTATATTATATTCCACTAGATACTAAAACCTTTTTAATGTAAAATAAAATAATGTACATTGTACTTATATACTTTTACAGATAGTAGAATACATTAAATGCTTCGAAATAACATCAACTTGAATCATACACATAGGAAATATATTATAGAGTAAATAGAATAGCAACACATACAGCACCAACAAAAACAAATAAATGCGTCAGCTGATCAAGATAAATTCGAACGTCATACGTTTACAAACTGTAATAATGAATAGTTGAAGTTTTATAAAGAAACGCAGAAAAGAAGAGCCAAATTATTACTAACTACATACTACAGTAGATTTTCTTTAAAAAACCGTTATGGTCGATCGATGAATTAGATGCATTTATACCTCAACTCCTAACAAAACTATTGCCTACACAAGGTGATAACGCGGTGTTTATTAAGAAAACAGATTACAATAAAAATAAAAGAGATAAGAAAAAAAGAATTTCATTCTAAGTAATAAGTATGCATAGTAAACGTATCGATCACAAAGCAGGAAATGAAGTCCTTATTTATCTACATATTTTTCTACTTGGAAATTGAAACAATATGTGAACAACAACTTTTAATTCCATTCTCAATTCCGAATAAATGTAAACAAATCTGTAGGTTTACTTTCAGGTATAAAAGTATAACAATTTTTAAGTCACAATCATAAATAAATATAAATGGAGGATGAAACGTCAATGAAAATATCATTTTTTCTAATACGAAAGACACAAATCTCTAAAAATATATTATCAGCATATAAATACGTCGTAGTTTATGATAAATACTTGTATCTCTCTCTCACACACAAAAAACAAAAAACGAGGCAAAAAGGTAAAAAAAAAAAAACAACACAACATAAGAGTATTGTGACTATTAATACATAGGTAAGGACATAAATCTTCACGCCTTTTGCAAAAACTATAAAGGGTGGACGCCATACATCTTTTTATTCTGGTCTACTGAAAAATACATAATCTACCATTTCAGGGCATTAGTTTCTTGTAATATTTTCGCAGTAAAATTCTAATTTCCAATCAAAGAACATCTTCACACAAATTTCTCTCAAGACATTAGAATTTGCTATGTACTTAAAAAATATAGGTATGTAATAATCAACACATCATTATTGCAATCATCCCACTTGCATCTTGAATAACGGCATATTACAGCAACTTGTGCACTTATCAGTTGCATTTATCCAATAAAAATCCACAACCTAGTAGAACGTGTTATTCCAGTGAAACAATAAAATATACTTTCAAGTTATATGATTTTTAAAATGACAGACTTATTACACGGAAAATAAATTAAATTTGAAAACATTTATTTACACGAATCTATAGAAGATACGTATAATATAAAAAATGTCTGGGTGTAACATGTCATTCATGTTCATAATATTGCAACAAATTAAGGAAATTTAACAGCCTCAGACATTCAAGGTTAGGATATCTACAATGTAAAAGTACAGCATGCGGCAGAAAAAATAAAAGCAGCCCAGTCACTTTAAAATTCTGATTGACAATAATAACTTGTCTGCAAGAATTAAAAAATTACTGATTCCACACTCCTAGTATTTGCAAATGTATTTAGTATGTAGTTAGATACAGATACTACAGAACATATCATAGCTGCTGCTCATTAAATGTAATTTAATGAAGATCTTCGATCTGGTCATTTCTTTGCAAAAATGCAGTTAATAAAAATATAAACGTACACTAGCGTATATTTTTGCAGTGATTGCTGTGTAAATATTCTCAAATATATTCAGTTTTTCAAGAACAGCTATAATTCTTTCCAACGTCACAACAACATATCACCCCACAAAAAAAAACCAAAAGCATCTTCTTCTTCTTCTTTCCCCATCATCTCGTATGCATAATTAAATTTATACCCGGCTATTTCCTTTCCAGAACTGTTCAAGTTGATGCTGTGGTTAGATTCATTGTGCTCTTTCTTATAATAAAAATACACCTTTATACTTATATTATATCATTTCAAGAACTGTTATATGTATAATAATTTCCCTCTACTCCCCTATTTATCAACATACAGCATAGCGTTATTTTTTAATGTAATAATAAATACAAGTAATATTTTTACTTGACTTCTTATATTCCGAAATGCTTTATAAGTATAAGTACAAAACTCTAGATATAAGGTAGTTAGGGGCAGTACGCGTAGAACGGCCCAGGACGCCAATGTTGGG
>JAQGAK010000996.1:0-43925 GCA_034696945.1 Lipothrix lubbocki
TGTCAAACCGAACTTGACATGAACTTGAACTTGTCAAGTTCACTGTCAAGTTTAACTTGAACTTGAGAACAGCTCTGCTGTAAACGATCTCTTACTATTAGTTTTTACATGTGCGAATATGGAAACAACGGACTAAAACCATGTTGTCAGTATTCTAAAAAACGTATATAATTTATGGTAGCTCAATGTAAAGTGCATAGGTGACGTGACGTTGCAAGCTAATAAAGATTTCCGGGGCTTTACATCCTGAGACTGAATAAACAAATAGACTTGAATTCACCTAATGACGATTACATTGTACGTATATGAATTTTGGTTTTGTATGCTATTTTTGACCGACTCTAAAAACATGTAAATCTTCTGAAACATAAGTACATATACTTATAATTATTAGAAATGTAGTTATGGATGCTGGTTTATAGAGTTTATGACGGTAGGAATGGAGAGTGTAATGTATATAGTAATAATCTGAACTACATGGGAAGTGAAAGTGAGTAATGATTATGTTTGCTTACAGTTAAGTTGTGCTACGATATGCATACATTTCCGCAGGAATCCTACAATCATGAATTATTCAAAAATTAACTATTCAAGGGCTAAAATCTGTCGTGGCTACAGTATGTTTTGCATGGCTGATGACATAGTGAAATAAGTCTGGTGCATACCAAATGAGACCTAATGCTTTCTGGAAGCAAAGAGATGGAAAAGTGTTATGAAAACTGTTTAAAAATTAAACTCTTATACTGATGCTCACAATGTCTACTTTTACCTTCTTTAATTATTTAACTATTCACGTATGTGCTCATTTTCCATGTATAATTTCTCGTCGTCCTCACTGCTCCTTATTTGTACTTGCGCCCACATACAATACTGAAAACGTCAGTTTTCGGGTTTCTGTGTGATGTTCGTGTAACAAGATTCACGGCATCTGCAAAGCAAAACTAAAATGGTATCAAGACCATTCAAATTATCAATCTTACTCGGCGGAAAGTAGATACATATAGATTGTACACCTGTTGTTGTTGATGCTGACAAAATCGCAAATTTATTTAATTACCATAAGTATTTCTGTTGAATTCGCACAACAGCAACAAATAAATTGAATTCGTAGTTCGGAGTGAACAAGTTTAACCTTTGATTTAGAAGCATCGTCAAATAATATTTTCAAGAGCTTGCTTGTTAAAGTTTACCTTAATAGAACCTGGAGATATTACTTAGCATGCAAACAACTTCTAAAAAGTTCTCTCTTATCAACAATATATTGCGTTTGTTGAAATAGAACGACTCTCTTTCTCTAAAAATTATAGAATACCAGCTGTAATATTTAGTTGAGGAATCCATGTGGAAATTGGAGGAACAAAAAGTTTAGGCGTTATATCATCCTGGAACAGAAGAAAGAATAGAATGAGAAGATGGGAAAAGTTAGGAATCGATTTCATATAAATTATTACGTTTTACATAGTTCACAAATATATTTCTCAAATAAGAATGGAAGTCACAGAGGAAGCATTATACTGGTGTATATATGAAAGCTTAAGTTATAGATTATCATAGAAAAAGTAGGAAAAGTTATAGTGAAGCAGAAAGAAAAGTTGTTGAACGAAGTTTTTAATTGTGTTGTTAATAAATGTCTATGCTTGACTTTGCAGGTACCAGAAGCAAGTGGAAAATAACAGACTTATCGTAGCATCAATTATATTGGCATTTGCAGCAATGCTCTCAAAAGAACATGGTATCACGGTTCTTGGAATCAACCTCACGTGGGATGTCTATCTTAATAGATATTTAATTCTAAAGTAAGTGACTCAACCATCGTTTTTATCATCATGTTAGTTTCTGACTGCCTTGGTCTTTACAGTGTCGAGTATACATACTTGGAAATTGGTGGGTGAGACCTGTTCAAAATTTTAATGTCCACGTGTTATGGAGTTTAAAATACCATACACGAGTGTCACCGCTGAAGATACGAAATTGTTTTCAAAGATAGTGTCAGTAGAAGTTTGCTAAAACTTATATTTGGGCACTAAAAATGATGTAAACTTTGTTTATATAGTTATCTAGTCACTAGGAAGATGAATACAAAGATGTACCATTTATTCCGAAGATTGCTTATAATTGGACTAGGGGTAAGTTCAGTGAAAATATTCTTTATAGTACGTAATGGTTGTAACCGTTATATTATAAATCTACTTTTTATTTACATTATCATCGATTCTCTCGAATAAATTGTTTGGTAGGAGAAATAAGATTAAGCTCCGTCTCCAGCTGTTCGGTCTACTCATTTTTTTTGTCTTCGTATAATATATTTTATGTAACATTAGTGTGCATGGATAGTAGATATTATTTTTAGAGTTATTGTAAATGTAAATTCGAGAAATAGTCCCATTTGATCTTGAACCATTGATATAATACCCTTATGGACTAAATCCTGCTTTATAACATTTTTCCTGAAGTACCTCGAGATAATAATATAGTCCTCACAGCTGGAAAAGAGATCCTCTAAAAATAATATTGAGAAGCTCACACTGTCTAATACTTGAAGAAATAACACGTTTTTCTGTCTACAGGGATTAGCTTTTGTAACTTTCCGCATCGTGATGCTGCAGGGATCACTTCCACAGTTTTCTGATCAAGACAATCCAGCTTCTTTTGCCCCTTGCAAAGTCACCAGGTAATTGTTCAGCTTGTCATTCTTCATTCTCTATGTCCCAATATATGTGTAATTGTGTGGATACTCGACCTATGTAACACTTGTATTTCTATGCATGCTCTTCACATTCCGGCAAACAGGCCAGCTCATCGAGATTATATACTACAGCAAAAAGCTGCAAGTAGGTAGAGAATGACATACATATATGACATACATTATACATATATGAATGATGGCTGATTACTTCTGGATAGTGAATCATAGAAAAATAAAACAACAGATGAATTGTGTTCGAGTGTGATATCCGAAACGAAAAACCACTGTCTACTTATATGTGTACATACCGCTACACAAGAGATGTACACCGTGGGGAAGAGCCAGGATTTTTAGGGAAAGACAAAATGAAAGTTTTGTAGACAAGAAAAAGCACTTTGAGCTTCGATACTTCTCCCAGGCCTTACCCGCATCTTTCTCCTTGTGTCTACTGCAATCAACAATCTTTTGCTTCCACTTCTAATTTGATTAGTCTCATACGTAAACCAAGGGAGAATAATCAGACTCAGATTTTGTTAAATCTCATACACGACCTTGTTACTAATGAATTCGAAAATGTGAGAAATACATGGACGCGATTTTATGCTCAAGTTATTTTTGAAATTTTATATATTTTCAAAGGGGAATTTAGTAGGGAATAACTAGTTATTATTTTATTTTTAGATACATTCTAGTTGATTGCAATCCTGTAGCATTTCCTCTACTACTAGCTACTATAAGTATATCTTTGATGTGATTCTATTGCCAATTTGTTTTCAATGCTTACACAACACAAACATAATTCTTAGACGCTATTACATACATCTTGTAGCAAGTTTTGAAGAGTCTACATAAGTTATAATATCTAGTTATCATTACATACGGCTTCTGTAACTTTATACCTAAAATAAAGGATGGAATTCTGGTGTTGCGGCTAGAGTATTGCATAATACTGTTTGAGAACGAGAGTTCAAATCCAGAGGTAGACTATATTACGCTTTTACTTTCCCCTGGAGAGAGTTGTTTCCCACTGGGTTTTTAGATATACCTTTTGGCTTGAATTACTAGTGAAAATACCCTACAAATATTAATATTGAACTATAAACTGATGCAATTATATTATTATAGATAAAATAAAGAAGACAAATGTATTCTATTATGACAAGTCTACTAATGAAGTAAACTTCTTGGCTTTGTAGGTTCCGAACATTTGTGTACTTGCCCGTGTTCAATTTTTGGCTTCTACTGGCGCCCATTTCCCTCAATTATGACTGGCAAATGGGGTCGATTCCTTTGGTTGACAAATGGGCGGATGTGCGGAACATTCCTTGCCTCATTTTCTACTCCTTACTTGCGTGGACCACCTTCTACTTGGGCTTTAAGGTATATTCCTTTTAATCTATTTTATGACCTTTAGATTATGCTGATTTTTAGGATTTACATCTGTTAACGTAAAATAAAGATTGTGATGCATTTACACCTACTTTTAAGACCACGTGTTTGTGGTTACAGCAGCATTCATTAATACGTTAAAATGTTTTTTATGCAGTCAAAAACCAGACGAGATGTTGTTGTGGCTCTTGCATTCCTCATTATACCTTTTATCCCCGCGTCAAACCTATTGTTCCGAGTGGGGTTTGTGGTTGCAGAGCGAGTTCTCTATATCCCTAGGTAAGCAAATAAGCTCTTAATGTTGCTTTCGTCCCCTGTAGATTGTCGTAAAATAAAATGTTTCGTGACGTACAAGACATTATGACTCCAAGTAATGTAAGCCGTTCCCAGGTGGTCGTACATACATATTGTAAGTTTAGGGAGAAAGTGGTAACCAACTAGAAATCTCTTGAGACTTGTTGACTTCAGATTGCTCAAATCCCAAGGAGACCATGTACAAATGTAAGTTTACTACGCGCCCCATAGGTATTGCGACATGCTCATATGCAAGTATAACCTTCGGATACGTAACCCAAACTTGTATATGTAAGTATAAAATGGTGTCTGAAACAACCGGTGTCGAAAAATTGTTATATCATAGTTTTTCCTACTAACGTATGATATTGTAAAAGCAAATAAAAATATCTGCAGATCCCATGGCGTGGTATTCAAACAACCACCTCTCAGTCTATGTTGATGTAATAACTAAAATCCACGGACATACATAAATCCATTTACAATTTTACTTAATCTGAGGCTCGGAATAATTCAATTCAAATAAATTTTTTCCTGGACTGAAAATTGAAACATTTCAATTCAATTCCAAACTTTTCAGTTAATTTAAATTCAATCCAATCAAGTCAATATGAGGACTATTTGTTGAACAATATCGCCAATAATTTTAAAGAATAATAATTACTTATTATTAAAAAATACTAACACTGCTTTGTTCATACATAAATGAGTCAATTTTATTGCAAACTGCCTTTGGATAACGCTGTGCGGTATTTTGTGGCTTTATACATGCAATAAAATTCTATTAATTACTATAGTTATTTTACAAATACATGAATTGATTTAGTTGAAATTCAAGAATGTAATTTTATTCAAGCCACCGTTGAACCAAATTTCATCCATTTAATTCAGAAATTTGAGTTGGAATTAAAACATTTCAATTCCGAAGTGACTTGTTCCGAGCCCTAAAATCCGTTCCATAATCTGGAGTTGTGTACGTTAACAACGATATTGACTGCACATACATAATTATGCATAAGCCACTAATGCTTCGTAAACATTCCGTTAGCAATGCAAACATGTCAGAAGACATTGTTTTCAATGTGAATTTCCAAGATTTTTCTTCTGCGGAGTGTAAACATTTTTGTGTACAAAATATTCTTCCTCTTCCGGCTACACTTATATCTGAACTTATATAAGCTCTCTTTTGAGGAAACTCTAAAGAGTTTGCATTGCAATTCTATATCACCAACGTTACATATCTGAAGCCACCCAGGCAGTGAAACTTAGTAATAGCTCAGTTTGTATCCTGAATACCTTCTTGGCTGGATATGTTTGAAAAAGGGCTTAGAGTGGTGGTGCTTAGGGGTTTTACAACCGAATGCAGCAGTTGCTGGGAGAAACCGATTGCTGATTTCCTAACTAGTACATGTACCACAGGATATAACCGTAGAGTTAAACATTCCTCAACAAGTTAATTAACTTGTACACGTACAACTACAGGCCGTGTTGCGAATTAATTTTTTTCTTTATATATGTTCTATAAAGGCGACACGTTTTTTAGACTGGAATCGTTGGCTTTGTAATACTGGTATCGTTGGTTTCATGAAACTTTTTCAAACGATGGCTTTATTTCTCGTTGACTTGTACCAAACCATAACGTAATGCACGTTCCATCGTCTTTTCTTAAGGCATGCTGTAATTTAAACACAGTAGTTCCTCACGTCAAGTAAGTGTGAACAGGGAATGTTGGAACTCGACAAGATACTACATACTACGAAGCTTTAAAAAAATTTGATCGTAGTTTACTGAGTGGAATGATATTTGATGCGATGAGGTGAACGATGATACACAAGCAGATATTACAGAGGATTTTCAACAGCTTCTGGTAGTGCTCACAAAGTTGGTTTAGTCCGTAGAGTACTGACGAGACACGGCTAGAGAGGAGGCTAGTGCTGTACAAGAAGGAGTATCGAAGAAAATCATAGGCCAAGCATGAGGGAATTGATTGTAAGAATGAAAAGACCTCAAGAGCCACTCAAAAGAATTTCCACTTGACTACTTTCTAGCTCTTTTTTATACTTCTTCAATTCTTCGTCTTCTCCTCCCTTTGTGAAAGGCTGCAGGATTTTATACATAAAGCCCTATACTAAATTCTACAGATGTTTCCTTTCCAATCTTAACTTCCATTTCGGTGCATCATTTAAACAGTTAAGGTAGGTGTACATGTTTTAAATCAGTATTTATGATACATGGACGTGTAATTTAATAGTTGCGCTGGGAAAAAGTGTTGCCGGAAAGCGAAATGCATTCAGCCACGCAATGTTATAGATAAAAAAAACTTTAAGGAACAGGAGGAGAAAATACTTGTGTGCTCGGGCCACCTTAAACTATCCTCCTAATCCTTCCGAAAAGAATGTATGACATGTAAGCAAGCATTTCAGTGGGAAGACCACCTTGTAAAACTATTTCCGAAACGGAGCATTACTTGTGTTTACAGTAGAATTGTACATGTATTACCGTTTGTTTCCAGTCTTTCAATCTCCGCCATACAAGCTTTGTCCTATGTACACAAGGGTATTACAAAGTTACAAAGCAAGTTAAGAAAAGTGGTTTGAAGCACAGGGATGTTTTCGTTGAGGCGATCAAGACTAGTGAAATGCATCCTACAATTGGCTTTTGTTACTTCTATACGAGCTACAAGATTTCAAGTTATATTTCTGTGTATATACAGATAGGTAGGAATAGTAAAGGTAGTTAAATGGTTTTCTCCCCAAACAAAATACTTCTTTCACTCTCAGATTGCATCTACTGGGGAATATATAGAGATTGAGAAAGAAAGAGAGAGTAAGGAATAAGAATTATGTGTGAGGCAAGGTCTCCTGGAGGATGCCACATTGAATATGTTTTATAGTACTGAAGAGAACAGCAAGGGTAATTGTTTTCTCACTCGATAAGGAACCAAGAGAACCAAAATGATAATAAAACACGAACCAAATGGCCTGTGTCACGCATCGCGGGAGAACTTTTCATGAAAAACGATTGCATCATAAATTTACTTGAAGACTGGTGCCACTCTTTTACTCCCCAAATAAAAATCTTTCTCTAAAGGCATCATCAGACAATCCAATCATAAAAATCCAACTTCTCCCATGTATAAGTTTTTTCAGTACTATGGACAAAATCTACTTCTTCAGAGTTCACTTATGGCTTAGCTAGCTTGACTCCCGACTCACTCAAACAAAACAAGATTCGTGGGTGCATAAATATCGGGAAGATAGTGTAAAGGGAGAGAGGTGAAACCTTTATGTCCCTCCATACACACTTCCCTGTCATTTCTTCAGCAACAGTGCACTACTATGGCACATTAGAATAGACTTCAGTAATAGTCCCAAGATAGTGTCTGTCGTGTCGACAGCTGTATATCAATACAAGCAGTATATTTGTATGTTTACATTATATGTACACCTCTAAATAAAATTTGATCAACAAACACTCAACTTTGCTAAACTTTCGTCTTCCCCGGCCTCCTATAGTGGCACTTCCTATACCACAATGTATGGCCTAGGGCAAGTAAGCTAGTTAAAATGTTTTTGAGGAAGTCAGCCGTGTAGGATGCAAAATTTAATGTCATGGATGAGAAAGTCATTTTTAAAAGATACTGGTTTTAAAACGACGCCGTTTGTGTATACACGGTTCTTGAAAGTGATCTGTGAGGGGAAAGAAATTGGAAGAGGAGGGACAAGTAAAAGGAAGATTGAATTTCCGATGAGGCGGAATCTCCAAAAAAACGTGAACCCTAAACTGGAAAGGTAAAATATACAATACACCACCCTTGTGAAATAAGTCAAAATGGTGAGTATATCACACTTGAACAGGGATAAAATATATAGTCGGTGAAGGATCCAAGGTACCAACGTCGTATTTTGCTAATGTCTTAATACACTAAAATCCACATTGAACTCATATCAAAACATACCAAAATTGAGGACTACGCATAAAGCAAAGTGGTACTTTTTATTGAACGTTTCCGATTCGGTACATTCTTGCTTTAGTGGAATAAAAATGACACTTTAGGAACCGTTCCTGACGTTATTGAATATAAAATACATTTGAAATACATGAAATATGTATAGATATAATAAATTTCCCTATTCCTGCCACATAATCTATTTCAAGTATAAGTATTTCAATTATGGTAACATTACCTACATAAGACAACGCTGTGGTTTGACGCCATTAAAATCATAATTCTCATGGAAGATATTGTGAAAATGGTAAACATGGTTGTAAATTCAGACCCATTCTGCTGCTAATCTTGCTGAGGGCTGCAGAAATTAGATAAATTAATAGATAATAAATATTAAGGATGAGGCTATGTTTAGGTTTAGTCTTTACACTATAACTTTGCAATGAATATACGAGTTAAAAAGTAGTCTGAAGCCCAAACTTCTACTAAAAGGGGAACTAGAATGCATATGCATGACATATATAAACTTCGGGGGATAGGAAGGAACCCGGGCAGAGATCAATTACTGGTGCTATTATGCAGAGAGTTTCGGAGAATGGAATATTATGGATAGTGATTAAAGGAATGATTTATTCGGTGCGTGAGCTTAATTGTGAAAACAAAGTGTAATATTTCAAGACTTTTTTGTCAGCTTGGGATTCAGTCTTTTGGTGGGTGCTGGAGCGGAAAGAATTATGATGATGCAGAAATCTTACATGAAGATCAACCTGACCAAAATCTGCCTCCTGCTCATCCTTACGCTATTTACTTACAAGACTTGGGTCAGGAATGAAGACTGGAGAAGCCGAGAATCACTCTTCACGTAAGTCAATGATCAATACTTTGTCTTTGCCTGTTATAGACGGGAAACTTTTGGTTTCTTATGGGTTAAAATATACTCATGATCACGAAACTTGCCATATACATACATACATATAGCAGAATTTCCTAATGACTTATATACAATAAGTTTGTTTAGTTTTCTATACTGCAGTCTTATATTCTAGAATTTCTATTGTGATTTAGCTGGAAACTCGTATTATTTTCTATACTGCAAACTCTTATTACCTTAAATTCTACCATGATTTTCACCCTTGCACTTAACGAGAGAAGGAAAACTTTTTCCCGTGATATCTTTATTACCTTTATATCTCTGAACAACCAATCTGTCGAAATATTTTT
Organism: Lipothrix lubbocki; assembly: GCA_034696945.1. Lineage (NCBI taxonomy): Eukaryota > Metazoa > Arthropoda > Collembola > Symphypleona > Sminthuridae > Lipothrix > Lipothrix lubbocki. The sequence goes on from JAQGAK010000996.1 coordinate 9,540, forward strand.
ATCGTAGTGGACACATCTTGTTTTGTATACACTGAAACATATCCGTTTATGTTATTAATACAATCCTACACCTGGTCAACTTATTTATATTTCACATTCTCTACTTCTACTTTCTCTTCTGATTTACTAAGGAGTTGTTCAGTGGTATGAAAACGATTATCTGCTCTGCACATGAATATAATAAGAACAATGTGTGTAAGTTTAATACAGAACTTACCCAGTACAGTAGTAACAGTTCAAATTTTCCCAGATGCGCGTTATACACATACATGTATATACACTTAAACTGGGAAGCTTTTACATTTCATACATCTATAATATCTTATAACTTGTGCGACCAATATGACGTATACACATACAGCAAACATAATGTCTAGTATATAAATGCATTTTAGGGAGGAGCTTAGGAGTATTATCATAGAAGGAGAGACACAAGCATCTATATGTATATTATTGTACGATTTGATTGGATTGAGAATTCTTCCGTAGTCTTTTGCCATGTACTATAGTGTATGTAGTACATTACTATGTTTAGTTGAGTATACAGTCCTATAGTTATAGTAAAGAAATTCCTTCTTACGAGAATGGAAAGTACGAAAGTCATTTTTCCTCGGCCTAGTCGAGTATGCATGAACTTATAAATCCTCAGATCTTGAATCGACCTAATAGTGCAAAAAAGTTTTCTTTCGTCACTCAATATGGAAAATCTTGGTACTTTTCTTGAACTATTACTAACAAAAAGAACTACGTGGAGTCCAAGAGTCTTCAAGTTGTTCCATCGCTTTCAAACCACGCCGCTTTCCAAAAACCAAATCAGCACACGTAATCCTCCTGCCTTTGCATAAGCGGCGGAAGCGAAACAAAAAATAGTGCTCGGTATAAGCTCGCCGATTGCCCATTCCAAATCATTTGATCAAACTGAATATATCTTATTGATTGTCTCCATACATTAGATGCCCTAGATGCTTTTCAAATCTCAGTAATATACAGCATTACCAGATTCTTTATTTTGTTTTCAGTTCGGGATTACGACTTCTTCCTCATAATGCCAAAATGCATTACAACTATGCAAATCTCCAGAAGGATTTAGGAAATACAGAACAAGCCATTTCCCATTATCGGATTGCACTTCAGTAAGTAATTCCTTTTCCTTTTTAAACATTTCGTAGGTTTTTAAAAGTATTTGCGCTATTGTGAATGAGCGGGTGCTTGGGTGGCTTATCTATTTAGCCCGTTTAAATTTCTTAAGCAGTTTGTATAACGTTGGTGGTTGTAGTGATTAAGCTAAGGAATGCTTCAAATAAAGTCAAATTGCTTTTAGTGTAATATTTTAAAGTGTGGCTTTCTCAGAGTGTCTCTCAATATGGTTTTTCACATTGTTGGAGTTTGTTGGCCCTCCGATATCTTCATAGTTCAAAGTCGATTGAGCAAGAACAGCTAGTGTAATGATCATTTAAAGTAGAAACGAGAATTTCAAAGGATGTAAGGTTACTGCATAAATACTACAATAATAACTGGCATGCAAATAGTTTCCTTTAAATTGACCTTTCTAGTAGGCATGGACAGGTAATTATGAACTATATATAAAAATATTAGTGACTTTGTGGGAAGCACAGTTTCGTGTCTTTTTCTTTGAATACAGCATGAGTGAAAAGGTTGTCGTAGGCTAAGACTCTTAAGTTAAGTTTCTTGCATTACACATCTCTCCACTTATTACAATAGTTACTTTTTTGGGAGTAGTAAAGTTGAATTGGATGAGAGGGCTTTTAGTACCGTGTGGATATAAGTACGTACAAAGTAGTGATGTGAGAAATCGTCCTTTTGTTCAAGCTCTCTTTGTCAATTTACATGGACTGGGGACTTATGGTGAAGTGGTTGAGCTGATGTTTAAGTTTCATGAAAATTGCAAGTGAGCATTCAAAATGATGATGATGTGATACGTAGGTATTTTACAATCTCATCACGTGCTCCCTACATTAGGCGTATGCTGACTAGTCGAGTATCATTTGTATTCTAAGGTAGTCTTTTTTTGCATTTGCACACCTCACATATCTATACATTGTGGCACCCAAACTCTGTTTCAAAAATGTAACTATCTATCTATATACATCTGCTCACATATATACCCATGAGATGACGAGGATGGTGGAATGATATCTGACTCTTCTTCCCTTCACCATACTTTTACCTTATTCGATTCTTCTTTCTTCCCCTTCCACGGGATTTTCTGCTTCAACAGACATTTCTTTTCTTCCCGCACACTTCACATCCTTTTTGCCAATAAGCCCGAGTGGTGAGTTCACACACGAGAAAATTATCCCCATCTTTACGATACCACCGTTTAGTTTGCATGAATTCCAATGACTACGGACTTTCCGTCCACTTCTATACCGTGCTTCTCCCAGTGTTTCTATGCATGTTAGTTCCAGAACTTACGATTAGTTCAATGTTTAAAATACACTTCTACCATTTATGAGAACGTTTACTAGTAAAGGTGTTAGAAACTTGTTACAGTGGCAAACGAACATGGGATTTGGAAGGTTTTATATACCCACTTCTTCAGGGGTGTATCAAAATTGGGAGCATTGTTACGTTGGAGTAGACGAATATAGTTTTTTACTGAGTTTATCAATACTTAAGTTGTGTTATACTACATCCCAGAATGTAAGCTTTCGGTGTGAATCGAAGATTATGCACATTCTAGTAAGCTCTGTATCCAAGTATGAAAGGAATAAATGCAGCAGAAGTATCTCCTCGGAAGGAGGAGGACATTCAAGGAAATAACTGGAAAGCATTGTTACCTTTCCAGACACTTGGATGACTTGAGTAGTTGTTGCAAAAATAGTTGTTGCAGTCTGTGTGTAGCCATGAACCGAGAAGGAATTCCTAACTTCAGTCAATAATGTATAGGAATCCTGTAGATAGCTGTACAAGTTCTTGGTAGTTAAGAAGTGAGAAAAAAACGAGGATGAAGTTAAAAGTTATTCCCACTCAAGGAGAAACCCATTGAGAGAATCGTTTCGTAGAGCAGTCTACGAAGAAAAGGACGACTTGCAGTACATCACGGGAAAACGAATGGCTAAACATGCATGTAAACGGGTTGCAAAACAAGAGCATCTTGTTTATATCCGAGCGTCCTCCTCCGCCTTTCCTCTCTGTTTCTCTGCATTTTCTTTTGTTCGTTAAAAACTTTTCTCTCAACTCACCAACATTGCTCGCCTGCTCCGACGTATGTTGGTACAAACACACTACATCCATGTTGAAACGTAGAACGAACTGGAATCGAACACGGTGGAAGTCTGATTACCTAAGGACTGACTTTCTTTCGGAGGTCCCTTTCATATTGTAATGTATTATAATACCGTTATCTTACCGTATCGATGCATCTAGTATTATCCATTTACATATCTTGTATATTTGCATACGCAGCTGCATAGCCCTTGGGTTGGTACTCGTATACTTATATTTTGTTTGAGCACGTCTTCTGTACAGAGTTGAAGAGAGAAAATTCTCTGGATGTTATTCCCCTTACATCGTTTGACACAAATTGGTCATTCAGTCACATATGTCTACAATATGGATTCAAAAATCGTAAAATATTCATAGGGTGGTCTGCATTTTTATATATACCTACAAGATTAAGTGTATTTGTAGACGAGTAGACAACTATAGATCAAATGGAGACGGCTTGGCATACTCCTGCTTGTAGCCAGCCTCTTTATCTCTCTTCATGCCCGAATTTCCACACTCCTTATGTAGAGAACAAAAACGCGGGGGTTTATAAACTCATTTATCTCTGATCCCCAACTCAGGCACATGATTTGCTCTGTAGTGTTATATAAGGCGGGGCTGTTAGACTCCGTCGTTTACATACCGGCAACTCTGTGTTTACACTTTTCATATGAATTATGCAGCTGTGTACCCACAAGGCTGGTAGTCCGGTGTATCTTCGCTCAGCGCTTCTCTGCCGTTTACGCTATTTCGTCTCTATATACTGTATTTGCAGACCATTGCAGTATTTGTGATAAGCTGGCGATACTTCAGTTTCCGAGTAGACACATTAAAGGTAGAGTAAGCTCTAATTTGAGAATCTGAAAATCGATGAAATAATAGGCGAAGACGTCAACGTAAGTATAAATGTACATGTGTAAGCAAGAAATAAAATGCAGAAATTCTATGTATGTCAATTAAAGATGTAGTTACATACACAAATTTCAATCACAAGTCGATTGCATCCGAATTATTTAACGCATAAGTTCAGATGTGATTTGACTGTAACTGGGCGTCGTAATGTTTCGAATTCGTTGTAAAATCGATGTTGTGCTCCCTGTCCGACAAGTGTAACAACTTGGTTTCGTTATTTAATAAAGGTAAATGCTGACTACTTCTTGTGAGGAAATAATATTGCGTCTAGTTTCGTGTCTGGCCTAGTATGCATTGGTACATGTTCTATTGTAGTGAAACAACCACAAATTCGGTTTTAATGGGAGCCTGTTACAACAAGTCAGGGGCATAAATGGCATGTAGACGTCTACATTTTACAATTATTGCATCATCAAATCAACCATCCCTCTTCATGAGTTCAGGATTGAGTTCTTGTGCCATCGCTTGTTCTTGGTGGTCTGGAGAGACAGCTAGATTATTGTTTAGTCTGTCTCTCCCTTTATGTGTGTTATTATTGCTGCGGTAAATAAATCCAGTGTACCTTTAGATACTGTTACGGGGAGTTGTATAAGGCAGAATTAGGAAGGCATGTGTATAATGCTGTTGTCGGAAAGAAATTACCCTGAAAGTCTGTTGATTGTGAAGCATTTATTTACTTGGAGTGAATTGTTTATACCCATTTGGCCACTGCACGCTCATAACTCTTGTTTTACTCTCGTTAAATTACGGTAGGTCGGGAGAAAATAACTCGCACGTGGCTACTTAAAATCCATGTAGTGATCATATTCCAATCCGTGCGTATCTTCTTGTATTTTTGTGTGAAAGTGCACACCTTACTCGCCCCCTGATTTGTTTTCCCGTTTATATAGCTCCTATTTTTACTCACTCGTAAAGTATCGTGTGTACTACTATAATAACATTGATTCAAACTGTAGTGAGCTATTGACAAACTTCCCATCAGTTTTGTTTCCCCCGTTTTCTCGATTTTCTGGCGAAGCACGATGTACGTACAATACAATACAATGTTTGAGAAGTGATTTTACTAATGTTAACATGAGAACCTAGAAAGAAATATTTGTAACAAGTTGCTTCCGTTTCAACTTGAGAAGGGAGAGAAGGTTAAGGAGTAGTAAAGAAATGAAAAGAACATAAAAAATGAAAATACACATATATACATACATGAGAAAAAATTGTTCACAATAATCTCTGGAGGATATGGCATATATAAAGTCTTATCTTGATATCCCTCGTCGAGTAAGTGCATAAGCCAGAGCTGGAAGAGGATTTGAAGTTCCGAGTACGAGAACACAATATAGTAAACATAAGGCGAAGTGAAATGGGAGTAGTGGTAAAGACAACGAGAAGATACAACAACATATACAGTCAATGTAATATTAGAGATGGAGCGAGAGAGAGAAAGACTTGCAGAGAGGAAAGAAAGAAACGGAAAAATAATAGTGCTATAACTTGCCCAATCTCTCACGGGGAACATCATCTATAACATATGACCTATTATCTAGCAATCTTTGGTATTGCACTACCCTCCTTGGTCCTTTCAAGATGAACTCATCTTTGTCACCTTCCTCGGCACAATTCTCCATACCATCAGTCTAACACCATGTACCTACAGCCAGAAATTCCGTCCTTTCCAAAAATTCATTTCAAATTGATACTCGCCTTCAAAAATTTTCCTGATTACTCACTGTCTATTTTCGTATTTCTATCCTCTCCCTTTGGACATGTTCACCTATGTATACTTACTACTTACAAACATATATGCACAAGTACTCTCTTGGATTGTAATATATACTATATTATATTCTTATATATGAGAATTCTTCCACCCTTGAATATGGAAATATCTTCCAAAAGTTACACATCGAACTAAACCTTTATAATAATATAGAAGCCATACTATATTTTTAGTCAAAGCACTCTCAATGCAAGCTGGCACTTGAAAAAATGTATGTATATAGGGCTGCCCATCTACCAAGTTTACACATGTTCAATTTGAATATATCCAAGCTAGCTTTGTTATGTAGGAGGTATTTCACTACGGGAACACGGATTTTCGTAGAGAAAAGTTGCTTCATTCTACGAAGTACTTTCCGGGTGTATATACTCCGGAAGCGCGTGTCTTGATGGTAAGAACGTCTCGCTTGCCTATGTTATTACTTAGTCGTTCTTCATGCTTATTTCTTCATGTAAAAGTTGTAATGTGGTCGTGGTGTACATGTACAGGTAGTGGTAAATGTGTGTAAATACAATCATTTCTTCATCAAAGGTATAGCGTATGCACATTTACTATACATCCTAATTAATTAAGTTGGTAGTAACTGTTTCTTAGTTATAGTTACATGAAATATGTAAGTTTCTATATACTTGCACATCTTACTCATATTTAAAAGCATACGGAGGAGTAAATATTCAGGAGGTTATGGAGCACAATGAAACTACTACCCGTAAAGCACAAGGGATAGGGGAGGCTGGAAATGGAATGTCCTGAATTCTGAAATGATGGAACTAAAACTTCCGGGAATGTGTATGTAATTATGGTGACTATCAAAAGTGTAGTACAGTATAGTCTAGTTAAACAAATGCAAACCTTATAGTAAAAAGTTAAACAGAGAAATTGTTTAGGGAACTAAAAGCGTTACTAGTAATATTAGTACAGGGTAGTAATAGTATAAGCTACAGAGTAGGAAGATCAGCCATCACAACACTATTAAATAAATTCAAGCTGAAACAAGGAAGTGAATTAAGTATCCTCCCTCAAGTCAGTAAGTTCTCTTACGAGTAGAATCTCGGATTAATGGATGCAAAAAACTAATAACTTTTAATTGTAGCAAAAAATACTTAGATTTTTGTAATGGACAAGAATCAAGTTCACGTATGCATTCGTCCGAAACACAACAAATATCCTCTAACTGGAAATTACAAATGGGCATGTGTGCTGTGCAAATGGACTCTTGAAATTAATTTGGTATAATGAACCATGAAACAAGGATGCACAAAAGTAGAGCTAGAAGAGTTTAAATAGGAGAGACATAAATTCCATATCAAAAGCCAGTAACAAGTGCTGTACAAGTCCAGATATAACTCAAAATTCAATGCAACCTTGCAACATACCACCAAAAATATCTCTCAGATTATTTAAATCGCATAGTAATGCATTAATGAAGAACGTATCGCATAGTGCGATGACCTGAAAGAATCACTGTATAATCTTACCTTGATAGGTGGATTTGGTAAAAGCTATAATCCGTACGCAGCAACAATAAATCCAGAGAAAGTCAAAAAGATAACGCAACAAACGAAACGATAAATTGAATAGCAAAAACATCCAGTGCATTTAATTTAATGAACTTAAAAAGGCACTTCTTAATAACAGCAACGATCAAGGTTGGATTAGGAGTAACATTGTGAGATCTCAATAATCGATGGGGAATGTACAACAAAAGCGCGACTAACACGAAATTGCCAAGAAATGATTTTAAACAATTTAATTTGAATATTTCCAATGAAGCACTAAACGTGTTGATGTTGATGTCATGCGCCGTCCCGGAAGATATTGTATTCTTCCGCGAAGGTTTAAAGCAACAACAGACGGGTCCTGAAAATCACTAACTAATTACCAACATTTCTATTTATTTTGATAATTTGAATATGTTCCGGTTGTAACGAGAAAAACTGGTACATTTCTTGTTATTGAAAATTTTCTAAATGCAAACAGTTACAAACCATCACGACAGCAGGAGCATAGAAAAATGCATTAAAGAAATAGAAATAATCCTATATCCTTTATATGAACACTGAATGGCAAAAATTTAAGGAAAATTTAATTCGATTGACAGAGTGACCAATGGATTGCACTCAACTAGGTTTCTATATGTACTTGGTATTTATTATCAAGGTGTCGATGTGTATTAGTTAACCACATATTTCGAATAGAAACAGTCTAAAAATTCCATGCATTAGCAGAATACTTTATATTATTTATGAACGGATTGTCCGCATACTCTTCTGCATATCTACACACACACACTTGGTGTAGTCGATTTTACATGTTTTATGCGAATCATCCCACAACAAGCTGTAAATCGTACCAAATGAATTGTTTAAATATGGCGAAGTTCCGTTCCTTCGAATTGTTCGACGCAATGTTTTAGTGTGAATTTCTCCATCCAACTGATTCACTCCTCCACGGTATAGAGGAAAATTATTGCAGACCAACAGGGAGGTTCCGCCTTGAATGACACAGAGTGAGCCTGTGTGTGTACAATACGTGAAAATGTGTCTCGTTCTTGTCTAGCCAATTGTATCAGTATTCAAGGCAAAGGAAACAACATACTGTAGTGGGAGCTAGAGTAGGGTAGATTTGTATTGCCAGACAAGTTTATGTTCTTGGGCTGAAGGGAAGCTAGAATTAAATTAGTTCTTCGGTCCGAGGAGAGAGAGAGAGAAGAAATCGAGGCGATGGCAAGAAAAAACAGTTTCAATTCACGGGGTGTTGAGTTTGTTAAGAAATTCTCCTGTGAGAAAGAAACTAAAAAAAATTGGAGGACAGAGGTTGGATTGTGTAACTGTGCAAATGTTAGCATCTGTACAGACGATTTTTAAGGTTCTCGAAAAGTCTGATTCACAGACGGACGATTGAGCTTCTCTACTGTTGTTGTTTGATCAGAAGTTACAGCGGTACTTTAGACCGATGAGCAGTTCTCTGTCCATTTTTCCCACACCATACATTTTTCAGATTATGGTAAAATTTCTGTAAAAAATCATATGATTAGCAATTACTCAGGCCGCTTTGATATTCTATTCCTATATAGTTGTTTGTTTCTACTTCAGACTAGTAAAACAGACAAAACAGTTGTTTTTTTATTCCTCTTAGGTCGGTTTCTTGTTACTTTATTGACAGGCTAAAAGTCCAGCAATTTTTTCACTCGTATCATATTGGATGTGCAAATAGTAGTATTCGTTTTAGAGAGAGAGTATGGTATCTTTAGCGTCGTTATTTCTGAGAGATCATCTCTGACAACAAAGCTTATGTTCAGTGTTCTCCACTGAACATAAGCTGTTTGAAGAGATGTGTTGCAAGTGATTACAAAATAACTTTATATAAAAGCATATTTATGTGCATACCAAAAATTACATAAATGTAAAAATACTTAAATATTTTAGAAATTACTAATTGAAATTGTGACAGAGCTTTCAAACCTTACATCAGAAATGAAGAACATACTCTTTAGTCGTCTTTCATGCTCAGTCTAGTACTTAAAATGTCTGCATTACCCTCCTGGAACATAACGAATTTTGTAAAACAAATGCACTTATTACTGTATACTACTGTTGTCTTCTAAGACTTCTTGGGTAAAAGTTTGAGTTTCCCTGGAATCTTTCAACCCAAGTCTTCCTTCATCAGCCTTCCAGTTCATGAGTCTTCCTAGACTACTCAACCACGCTACATTGAAAAATGGGTTTCTACCGTCACTCACTTTATGAATGGAATAATTAAATAACTTTTAATGAATGTAACTTTTCTTATTATTAAATGAAGAGTGAGAGAGCAAATTAAATTTTCCAGCAATAAATTCTCCCTTTTATTCTAAAAGCTATAAGTACTTACACGGCCCACTGCTTTAAGTTTCTCTGGCTCCATTTCCTTGTGCAGTTTTTTTAAACGAAAGCGCTCATTAAAACAAGAAAAAAGAAACGAAAAAAGGAGTTCCACACTTTTTCATGTTTAACATCTGTTTAAATCCATTTCCAGGAATCGATACTTTGCTGTAGGAATATTAACGACGTTGCGGAGCAAAACTCACCCGCTGTCTTGTTGCCATGGCTGCTGGTTTGTCGAGAACGTAATAGCTTTGCAAGTAGGAGGAAACAATAAAGCTTACATTACAAGAAGTAAAATTTGCTGTAACTGCTAGGAACATTGTGTGGTATACACAAAACAAAGCTTAAAGGACAAGAAGAAATAGGTTTGTTACAGATACAAGCATTATAGGAAGACGGCTTGATTGATATTACACGGAAGTAAAGCTTATGGTAGTAACACTAATAAGTATCTCATGCGGTTTTGTGCAGAATAAACATTGAAAACAATGGCAGCTTAAAGAAGTGAACGAAATGGATACTCCAGTTTGTCATAATTATCATCAAGGAAGACAATTTTCTTCTAGGCTGCACAACAAACATCGGTTCTGGTTTTATTTCTCTATTGTGCGGGATGAGTAAAGATTGTACATTAATGACAAAGCTAAATGAATCCCTTTGAAGGTTCATTATGCTCCTTTATTCTAGTAACTTGAGAGTAGTATTTACGTTGTCCTACGCCTTGATGAGACGGTAGCAAAAATCATTTTCGTCCTTTCCTGTCCTCCCTGTTCTTCATTTTCTTTTCTTATACATGTTTATAATAGACATGTGCACTACATATAATAGCACTGATGAAAGCACTAATACGCCTTATACTGCTACGGTAGTTTCCTTATGTGGGAAGCCCCTGTTGGTCAGTTTGTGGAGTCAAAGCCGGAACAGAAAGGAAATAATTGAGTAAAGAAAAGGAAATAGTGGAGGGAAAGGGATGAGTACTACCTATAGGTGATGTCGTATCCTGCTGGAGAAGCTTGTATTCCAATCCTTCCATTCGTTTCGATCTGTCTCTTTAAGACTTGTGTGTCTTTTGTTCGTTTTATGTATCATACTAACTCCCGTCTTCATCGTCTGTACTCACCGCATCTGAGTTCGTAATGGTAAAAAGAATTTCCCACCTCGACAAGTCCGCGGTACATAGCCCCATGCTATGTATTGTGTTGAGTGAGGGGAGCGAGATAAAACGGGGGAAAGTTGGAAGACGCGAAGGATCAATGAAGAAAGAACGAGACAGAATTGGAAATACATGGCAGATGAAACTTATACTTTATACATTCCATAGACCATGAAGAGAATTTGATTGAATTTATCATACAAATTTGAATTGCGATTTTTTTCGAAGGAGGGTTCATTATAAGCAATCTAGCTTTTTTATGTGCTTCAATGCTTCAATGTATTACGAGGGATATTATTTGCTCAAGGGGTTTAGTCTGCTTCATGGCCAACACACACTCGCACTTTCCAACTCGATCTTTCTTCTTGTCTCTCCTCGAGTATCTCCTTTTTCTTTCTCCCAACTTTCGACGGGAGTGTTAATAATAGTATATGGAAGTGGCGGGCGATTGTTGGAGTAGCCAACTTATTTCTTGACTAGTCAAATTTGGATACTACGTATTGCTCTTCAGACACTTGTCGGGAGTAGTTCATATTTAGATGCATAACTACTTCCTTATTCGGAGGCTCGCACACCAGCTTAAATGATTAGGCTTCATATGTAGGTGTTTAGATTTCTTGCTTATGCTGCCCTATTATACAAAGGATCATTCATGCTTCCTTTACGTCTGTATTCTTAGGTCTCCTTCAGAGATTTCATTTACGGCGGTATCCTACTTGTAAGGAGAAAAGAAGAATAGAAACGGGGAAAATAAAGTCTTTTTTATATTGACATGGTATAGATATAATGCATGCTTTGCATAATTCCCTGTGCAAGGGCCTCTCTAGGTGCAAGTTATATATCCAATACCCATCCATTGCTTCAATTTTTGTTCTCCCAGCTTCTTGTTCCTAACGTCCCTTTTTCTCTATTTCCTTCCTCAAATAGACTCATTTCGCACAGAGACACATTTCCCCCTCGTTTCTATCTAATTCATGCCCAAACTTATTCCTGACTTTATATCCTTCTGGTAGACCACATTCATTTATGTGTCTGTGGAAACCGACGAGCGATAAAGTTTGTCCGAAATGTGTGTGTATAATAGATTATGTCATCCACTCCTTCACTATCGCCACACGTACCACTGTCTTGCTCTTCAACGGTGTCCTATTGTGAAGTGTCTGTACTAAATCGTGTACGTATAAAGAATTACGTTTTATAAACGGATGATCATGGTACAGAAGATGGAAGAGAAAGTGTCGCGAATATGAAATGTATTCTGTAGTGCAACCATGTATTAAGTCCCTATATGAAGGTGTCCTATCTATACAAACGACGGCTCCAATATCGTCAAGTTTTACATGACTGTATTGGCAAGTCCAACTGTTTATAGTGTATCCGTACATGCTTATGTACTGGTGTATGAATTGTGAGCAGGAGTGTGCTGGTATTTGGACTTAGATTCCCCGGGTTGTTTTATGTGTCCAAAGCGGGTATATAGTGAAGACGTAATTGTTTCTTCCCCACAAAGTATCACATTATCATGATTTGTTTCGCTCCCCCTTTTCACGATACTCAGCTTACGTTCAGGGCTTGTACATATGGACCCGCAGTCATCACATCCGAGTCGTTGTTGTTAACCCAACGTATTTTCAAATCCTCACTAAGGCCGCTCTCAGCAAACTAGAGAGAGACTATACTGCACCCGCCAAAAGTATGTGAATAGTAGAGAGATATCTGGTATATGTATATGGAGAAAGCAAATCTAAAATCAAATTTTCTTACTATTATCCATGCATGAGGAAACTTTCATATTTCATATAGAATTTTTTCCCTTCTCCTCACACTGCCATTTTCTCACCAAATTTCATCTTTCCACGCGCCCCTTCTGCACTATGCATTTCCATATTGCGGAAATCTTCATTCTTCTCGTCGTACATAATACTACCGCGTATGGCTGGAAATAGAATTTCTCGGGATGGAATTTTCAAATGCACTGTCTATTGTGCTGTACTGTGTGGATGGCATACACCTTGTATTGTTGTCCTTGGATTTGAAATACATAGATTTGAAGAATTTGCTATATATGCGCAAGAATTCTACTATGTTTATTCTGTGTTGTCAGGTTTGTAATCACACTCCATGATAGGACTATAAGACTGACTACGTAGAGTTGTGTTGATGATATACTACTAGTTGCACTTATATCTGTAGTAGTTCTATTACGAACAGCTTGGAAGAGCAGCGTTTTATCCGGCTAACGTTTTTATTACGAAATAAGGCTATTTATTATTATAATGTAGGCTCTAATGTAATGTAATGCAATAATAATTCCCAATATGCAGGACGGGTCAACATCTTTATTGTGAGCGCTGTTGTAAAGTCCTATTTAATCTTGTACCTAGTGACTTGATACAAATGATGTACTTGTCATATAATTCGTTCAATTTGTTACGTCCGCTCTGAGGATAATACGTGGGGAGTTTTATAATGGTGATGATATTTTTCTTAAGGTGGAGGTGTCTTTCTAGGATGCAATACGCATATATAAAATTGTGTAACGGTATTATAGGTATAAATCCAACGATGCTACCCTGCAAGAAACAAAATAATTTAGGACTATGCGACACTAGTATTGCATATAAATAATAGAAAGAGTTAGTTCAAGAGGAGAGATGCAAAGTTTAGTTGGAGAGGCGGGTGGGATTTTATGCAGTCGAGACAAGTTATTACGTGCGGATAAGAAATGTAAAGCAATAAAAAATGACAAATGAGAGAAGCATTTATTTTTCCGTAAATATTTGGCATATGCTGAAATGATCCTGTTCTTTCAAAATGCTCCGAAATGATCCTGTCCTCTCAAGATGCTCTGAAAAGATCTTTGCTGTACGGATGATGTAAAACTATATATCTTTTGCTACTCTAAGGACCTTGTGAAACGCTTCTGTACTCAGATACCATGGAACTTTTGTTAAAACTATTTTGGAATCATCCCATGTAAAATACTGTGGACGTTCATCGTGTTAAAAATGCTGTGGAACGACCCTGAGTTAAAAAATATTCTGTAATATGTGTTAAAATATGCCGTGAAAATACATTGTGTTAACAATATTGTGGAACTACCCTGTGTTAAAAATATTGCGGAACAATCTTGTGCTTAAAAATGCTGCGGAGCGATCCTGAGTTAAAAATATTATGGAACGATGGTGTGCTTAAAATGCTGCGGAACTATACCCTGTCCCTTAAAACGTTAAGGAATGATCCTATCCGTTAACATTCCGTTGGCGTGTCTGCTCTCAAAAATTCTAGTACCTAAAATGTGTATCATAATGATTAAATATGAAAGGCTTGAGAAGCCTAGGCTGAAACGACAGCATATTATAAGGTATTCTACAGCAAAGGGTGATGGCGATTATGATCAAGTATATATCATTGTCACATGATATGAAAAGAGGAAAGGCAAACAAAATATTCTTTTTATGATCATCCGGATGTTTGAATATCTTATTTTAATATCTGAATTATTGCTTAGAAAGTCTTCAAAAGTTTATATATTCTTGTTCTCGTAGATATGTATTTTGCAGATATGTACATGTGGATCCACATCACATTCTCATAACGCTATCTGTATGTTGGCACCATTAAAAGGAAGAATGCGTTTTGTATTCAGCTAATATAAGAAACCTAAACTTAGCTTATCAAAGGGAAGTGAGCTTGTATTGCGTGGCAAAAAGGAACTGAAATTCGGCTTAGCTGCCGTTTTGTGTGTCTATAGCAAAGCATGTGCTTGGCAGTTCTATATATATTTGTATAGATGAAAGAGCAAGATTTTTATGACATCTCAACCAATCTGTGTGTGGCCATATGTATGATTTTAGGTTGATGTTGTCAATTTACAAGAGTGATAGCTCATCTCAACCGGGTAATCCGATACGTAAAATTTCGCTTTCTAGATAGATATTTCTAGGGTTAGTGAAAAAGTGTTCATAAAATCTTCTTTCACTTTACTTTGATCATTTGATACGGCTCTTTTCATCTCATATTACAGCCAAATCTTTTCTTTATCCATGTAGGTTTTACACTATCACTAAGGTTGCTGTGCATTGTGATGTATTTGTATAAATTTTCCTGCTTTTGTAGTACGTATGCATGTAGGGATTTTCATATTCGTAGAATGAATAGTCTTGACATTACTTCTAGATGCCTCCAATTCTTATATTTTTCTCTTTATTTACATTTTACCATATAGGTTTTCCCTTTGCGCTTCATCAATATCAACAATCTTGAAAGTGTATCAGCTAATCGGCAGTATACGTACAGCAGCATGTGTTTGTGGGCTTACGAATGTATTCATTTGCTAATGATCATTAGATCGTCTTGAGACCACCAATTTCTGAGATCTTTGAGCTTTTAGTACATTTAAAGTCACTGCTGTTCAAATAAATACATTTACATTACACATGTGCCTATGCTTGCTGTGATTATCTATAGGTTATGGCCACACCATGCTAGTGCCCATAACAACCTGGGGACGCTGCTAAATGACACGGCTGCAGCAGAGGGTCATTTCCAGCAAGGTAATACAATTTCTGATAAATTATTTTAGAGCCCATCTTTCAGTTAACCAGTTCGTTTGAAATTAATTGAAAAGATTACTGATCTGGAAGTGTTTTTAACATGGTGTAATAGTTTGCAATATAACTGAATTTCGACTTCTTTCTTGCTTAATACAAGTGCATCCAAGCTATTAAATATTATTAACTCTTCCGGAAGCTTTTATGTTGACAATAAGTGTGATGGAGGTTGAAAAAAATGAAGATGTAATTTTTATAATACATTTTATTATAAAAATTTATAAAAATAACAATTATTATTACTAAAATCCTATTATCAATGTAAAGACAAGTTTATCACTCCTTTTATTATATATATTATTAAAATCCTTAAATTTTGTTATAGATTATATAAGGTTATATTTCTAAAATTACAGCTTTGAAGATCAACCCTATTCATGCAAGAGCTTACTTCAATTTATCTCTCCTGCGATAGTAAGTACATCTTATGATATTTAATATTTTTAATTGGCTCTTCTAAGATTAGACATGATGCACATCTTAAGTAGATGTACTATGCACGCCAGCGTTTTAATAGATACGCAATAGTAAGAAACTTTCCAGAAGTTCACAATGTGTTTTACCACACTGTTAACGTGTACTCATGTTTTATATGCACGTGTTACGCTGGCTTTTATGCACTGCAAAAAAGACCGTAGAACACTGGGGTACGAACTTATTTCCTGTAAGAGGAAATAAAGGAACTGATGAGACGACTGATGACAGGCTAGAATATAATATAAAGTATAGCCAATATGTGGGAGAATGTTTGAAAACAAAAAAAACTTCAATTACTATACACAGCGTAATGTCCTATGTGGTTATATACATATATTAACGGAATACTGTCTCAGATATATATTACTAGACTATGTCTATGAGAGATAGAAAACAAAGTGCCAGGAAGAGACAATAAGTCACGTAGTTTTTCCTGAAGACATCAAACAAGAGGAAACCATGTAATGTATATAATTCAGCATGTGCATGTATATACGTGCATAGTCTGCAGATACATTAACCTGTATATACTGTCATATGACAGAAGACGTTACCGTAAGTATATACGTTTACTTGAGAAAAGTTGGGGATTCCTAGAAACTAGCGGAGGAACATGTATCTATACGTAGTTCAAATGTACATACGTGGAAGAAAAAGTTTTTAAGAGACACGAACAAGTGATAGAGCAGGTGGAAGAAGAGAAATTTCACGAGGAGCTATATTGAGACAGTAACTATGCATACTTATACACACACGTAGTTATTAACAGTAGTGGTGGTGAGAAATGGGCAGTCAGGAGTCTTATATCAACCTCAGTAGTCTATATACGGGGGCATCATGCAGAAACACAAACACATGGGTTCCGAACCAAAGTACACGTACACAAAGGAGGAGGCTGGTAAGTACGTTATAATGGCTGCCACGGAAATTCACAATGTTACCTGGAAAGATTCCAAATCGGAACCAGGGATATAGATCACGAAAGGAGGGATGTCTGTGTTCATGTATGTACTATCCAAGTGCACCAAGATAATTCCACAGGAAACATGTATACAGTGTAGGTTGACTGGTTGGGTATGTATCAGCATCAACCACACATGGAAGCTCGTTCGGAGAAACTGGTTTTCTTTCTAATTCATTTCCACTAGTACTACCTTCCTTATCATAGTTTGTTGTGGATGAAAGCATTAAAAATTGCAGACGTCTATATTTTACAAAATAACACAGCTATGTAGGAAGTTATAGAACGAATGGAGGATATATAGTCCATGTTTACTAACAAATGTTGTATATGCATATGTAAGAAAAGTAGTATAGTTAAATGTATAGTACTGTATGTATTGTATAGGTACTGTATAGTATATAGTCTGCTCTGTAAGAATTATAGCTCATAAGTACAAAAAATAGAGATGCAATCATTCGAACATTGAAGTTGGCTCGTGTGTAGGCAGATTTGGGATAGACTGTGCAACGCGCACAATTATATGTATGTATATCCTTAATGTTATATCTTTGTCACTGTATCATATAAGATCAACCCTGCATCCACGAAGCAAAATGTTAGGTATTACCTGTTATATAATATAACATGTAGTGATCTTAAGCTTATATACTTAAAGCACACAAAATAAAGAGAACTGTTGATTATAAGAAGTAACCGTCAGGATGGGATCAACAAGAAATGGCAAAAAAAACCGTATGTGAAAGTCAGTGTTATCCTAACTTACATGCATGGAGTAGACAGAAATCTAGTAATAAGGTTATTCTCGTTGTCGAATCTAGTAGCACGTCAATTTGGATTACTAGACTACAGGCGAGCCGGAATTTTTGCAAAAGTTGCACTTTGCTCAACAATAATTCACTTGAAGTGTATTCCTCCTTGTTCTCTCTATCTCTGCCAGATTACCTCTGCTTCTAGAACGTCATCACTATGATCTATTACTTCATTACTACACTTCATAAAACAATCTGCGGATAGGAATACTCCCAATGGGAACTTCAAGACTGATTCCCAATCGTCATGTTCTGTATACTTTGCCTGTCTTTATATGACATGTGGTGTTTCTATAATATATATACATTCTTGAATGTGTTCATGATATGCTCGCTTGATATGTGTACGTACATTGGGAACAAAGGCACAACGAATGAACACTTTTAGCTGACAAGTTCTCCATGTTATTTAGTCTGAGTTCATTTCTCCATTCTTTCCTCATGCCATCCTATCAGCCCCTGACTCCATTGTTTAACCATCACAACTGGGTTAGTTCACATTGTGAGTTCATATATCTGTACATTCCATCTTCAGAAATGACTTTGGCTGCCTTTCCGACGTATTAGCCACTCTGTGTATAATTATGTGAGAGTATATATATATATACATATACACACAAGTTGTTAACTTTTGCAATAGTAACACGCTACGGACAGCTGTAGGATGTGAAAAGACAATTATCAAGAGCTCGAGTGAAATCCTTAATAGCTGAAGAGTTGTATCCTCACACCATCATTTCACTGTCTGTCCTTGGCAGCCACTTTGGTGCTATACAGGCGGCGGGTTTGTACTGCATATACTGGAAATTTAATCGCCTTCTTTCCTCACGCTCCCCTTCTTATTATACACTTTTACACTTTGGCCTGCTTGTCTTGTAGTCTAGCAACAATCTGAAATTATCATGTTAAGTATCTTCTTTCACAGAGTTCCACGCTCTTCTTTATTATACAGTTCAAAATAGTATTGTATGATTATGTGCACTGTATATAGGTATATACAATTATATGTTGTAAAACGAGGAACACAGTAGGACATGCTGTTGCGGTAGCCACATCGGAATCTTCTTTTGAGAAACATCAAACGCCCTAGAATAATTTTATATTCTTGCCAAGAAGGCTTGCCGTCATTAGAATGATAGTTTGGTGGATAATTAAACGTTGTCCGTACACTCCTTATCCTACATGATAATGATAATAGCAAGGAGAAATGTAGAGATTTTACGTGCAGGATTGAGGAAAAGACAAGTTCAACAACATCATTCTATGTGTAAAATTCCTGTACCACATAAGTTGGATTTTACACTCAAAGGGTAAAATATAATTTGAACATAAACCGCCGTGGTACATTAGTGATTTATGCATTGGCAGCAATAGATAAATGTTACTTTTCGGAAACTCTAGATGTTAGGGTGACCAAGAAAGAATAATTGAAATTTATTTTATGGGATTTGCTAAAAAGTAGGTCTAGAACGCAAAGCCTGAATGGATGAATTTGCCCATGACAGCTTTTCTTCTTCATGTTGTAATAAAGCAAAAATTATGGACATCTTGCCAAAAATGATTATTTCTTTCGTGGTGGTTGGCACTAGTGTAAAGATAGGAGTCGTCCGAAGGTTTCCACCATAGTCCAACCTGCTATGGAGGACAGGATCGGGCTTAAGGCTGGGGGATAACTTGCTGTTAAGAATAATTCCACAATTATATGTACACAGTTGGATGAGAAGGCTGTAATTAAAACGAGCTTGATTTTACTCAGCGCTTATAAATACATTAGGTTGTTGATGTTGCATGGTTTTCATACATGTATTGATTATTTTAAATACGACTATCGAGAAAATAATTTTCAAAGCGAAACTTTGACTGTCGGTGAAAATACTGTCTGGAGTAGTGTTGGTGGTGTCAGAAGCAGTTTTATATCAATACAGGATGTGTGAGACTCAAATAAACGAAATTTCTTTGAACACGTGCATTGCGTGGTGTAGGGAAAGTTCCACACCTCAGGTTATACTTTCAGCGGTGTATAAGTGCCTGTCCTACCTATGTACATATTCTTCCGGCTGCTTTGTAATGCACATCAACCATACACAATATTTTCATGCGTGAACATTTCATAACACAGAGTTTTATTCAACGTGACGCAGAAGTTTCTTTTGATTTCTTCTGTTGTTCTCTGTATGGCTATACGTGATAGTAGAATTTTGTGATGCGCTCAATAAAGTTAGAAATGTTTTTTTGGTACTTCACAGAGCTGGAATTTTGTTTTACAAAACCAATATTTTATGGAGTTATATATAACCATCATTTATATCTCTAAGTTTTATGCTTCCGCATATAATATTTCCGTTGCCAAATGCCCAAATTGTCTGATGTGTCTGTACCAACAATATTTTGTACATTACTGGTAATTTAGCATCAAACAATTTGTAC
Organism: Lipothrix lubbocki; assembly: GCA_034696945.1. Lineage (NCBI taxonomy): Eukaryota > Metazoa > Arthropoda > Collembola > Symphypleona > Sminthuridae > Lipothrix > Lipothrix lubbocki. Next base: position 29,766 of record JAQGAK010000996.1, read on the forward strand.
TTTGACTTTCGTGTGCTATCCATATATAGGTGTTGATCTGTGAGCATTCAGGAGAGTAAGGGAATTCATGCTTCTCTGATAATGATAGCTTTATAGTTGGTAAAATATTCTTCTGGTGTGAACAGAAAACATAGAGTCAATCAGTAAGTAGACTGGATCCATCACTGGCCGACCTCAAAAGGCAGAGCATGTGTTTGATATGCCGGTAGCACTTTGAGTAGTAACTCCAACTCCAGCACACACCGAATCCCAATCGCTATCATATGTATAAAATATCAGAACGGAGGGTACCCCGAAGTAACTAAAATGTCTACTACAATAGCTACATAGCGTAGACTCAAAAACCCACAAAAATATGTAAAGCTGTGGTGAAACAGAGGTTTTATGCATACATGTTTTAAAAGTGGACTGGGAAAACCAGAAGTATGGGAGACCTGTCCGTGTATGGAAATGCCTACGAATTTTAGTATTTTGGCTGTATGAAATAAAATAAAATATATGAATCTATTCATGGAATGATGAACGTATAACCGGAACAAAAGTGTTCTTTTGGCTCTATTCGTACTGTAGGTATCCCATATATAAGTACATATATATTTTACTACGAAACCAAGTTTTTGGTCGACAGAAAGAGAGAGATCGAGAAGGAAACTCTTTGAATAGGTAGAAGAGCCCCAGCGTACTGGATACATTTCATGCATAACACATGAGTATATGCGCTCCTAATGTATTCAAATTTCAAAGTGACCCCCCATGTGTATAGCGGATATTTAACTACAAGAGAGGTCCTTACTTGTTCTTTTCCTGTGCGATTTCTTCCAAATTTCTCTACAGTGTATTATAGGTATGTACATATACGTTTACGTTCATGACTGGTGACTACAGATAGAAAGTACTGCTTCCATCTCCCATAGACTTTTTCCATTCCAGTAAAATCAAACAATGCTTTTACCTCCTACGATGGAACGGAACCTCCACGATTAACCTAAATTGCCAAAATTGCAAGGGAAGTTCTTATTACTAAGTTTGCATTTTCATTCTTGTTAGCAGATATGTTTCAACGAATGTAGCGGATATGATTCCTGCTCATATATTTGAGTTCCGTGAAACAAGTTACGAACGGCTAGGTGTGTATTTGATCATAATGAGAGAAAAGATGTCAGAAGTGAGTTAGAGTCAGGAAAGGTCCATAAAGCAACTCGTTAAACAAAGCAATCGAGACATGTTAAACTCCATTGGATCATCATGGAAATGGCATGGATTTTATTTCCCATTCCTTTCGAATATTACTCTTGTTATTTAAGTCTTACTAAAAGCTAATTTGAGCAAAAAGATGTTTTTGATGAGTACTTTCCTTAGGAATAGATTATTTATCTGCAGAAAGTTCTTAAAATATAGAGGGGTTCATATTGAAAATGTTCAAAATTACAAATACCAGCTGAATAGCGCCGATGTTTAAAACGGCTTGCCTTTTGTAATAGAGAAGACTTTCTTGATTAAAACCCCAGAAATATTCTTCTTTACAGTCTAATATCGTTGTTTTAAAAAGCTGTTAATACTTGACGGCCGTAAAGAATTCTCGCACTGCATATATATAAATCATTTTAAAATTATTAAAATTAAAATACAATTGGGAAGGTCGTGCCCCGAATGCCTCTATGTACCATTGGAGTACCGTGCATTCCCTTTCTTTCCCTACGACACAACTCGGACCTTTCGAGTACTAATGACAACGTAGAAGGATAAGCTTACCACTTAGCGTGTCGTGTAAAACTTTCACCGTATTTCAGGATGAAGGCAAGTATGTACGTCGTATGTGTCGCGCATCCCAAATGAAGTTATAAAAGAATTTCACTAGTGTTCTAAGGGCTTAAAAGGAGATACAGAGCAAATATAAATAATAACGAATATAGTAAGAAACATGTAAATTATTAGATAGAAATGTTGTGTATGCAAGGCCAAAAAGAGAGTTCGCTTCTTCTTCTTCTTAACAGCTGATGAGAGAAAGTACACGCATCTCCTTATTGACAAACCACAGTTCTCACCAAGTTACACAAGTGCAACGCGCCTTATCCTAATCCACACACAGCAAAAGATGTAATAAGTAAAACGAAAGAAAGATCCCATATTATTATACTTATATGCTAGACGCCCACACGTTCTCATTACTTTCGAGTCGCATACCAACAAACCTTCAAACAAGCTGAAAATCTTTCATTCACTAAAAGGAGATATAACATAAGTTGTTGTTAACTGAATATGGATTCATCATAAGGAGATTGTGTAAAGTGAATGTTTTAGCTTCTCATTCAAACAAATAGTTGATGACATCATATTGCTATTGTCATTCGAAATAATGCTTGCAGGCACTTTTACGAGACTTATCACTATCTATATCTGTGTACATCGTCAGGATAAAACAGTCTACGAATTAGTTTAATAGAGATGAACAAATCGTGCAATGATAGACGTCAAACAATTCTGTTGTCTAAAGGATTTGCTCTTCACATATCATACGATTTCTTCAAAAATGAATCATTCCCCAGTGTATTATGCCTTATGGCGGGGAGGGAGGAGAGATGATATATTGCGGTTATTTTTTGTGTTCACTGTATGGATGGAAGAGTTGTGGAAAGTAGTCGAGAAGCGGCAAAAGGGAAGAAAGTGCAAAGATGAGGGGGAAATGTATCAGATTATTTTATTATTCCCCTTTTGATTTTGGTATTTTGCGGATTAGGAATTAGACGGAAAGTGAGCAAGCAAGATGAATTAGAATAGGAGAAGGCTTAAGGATGGTTTTTAGACTAAGAAATAAGGGAACTAGAAGAAAAATAGATAGACATGGATTTGATGACTGGGTCCGTCGGTTAGTTATAATACTAGAAAGGAGAAGGCAATAATGTGAAAGAGAGAGGAGCTAAAGCATGTGTCCATCTGTGCGCGACTAGTATCCAGTCAGCTTGACTGAAAGGAGCCAAGATGCAGCAGACTTTGTGTGTGCAACTTATGATCATCAATTTTCTCTTTTCATCGTGAAACGTCTTTTTAGAAGGATGGCTGACTGTGATGTATCGGTTGCATTTTCGATAGAACGCGAGAATGAAAAGAACATTCATAAGATGGGACATGGTCAAGTAGCTCCTCACCATGGACCCATTGATAACTGCTTTCAATTTTTCCCTGGCCACACCATCCTCCGACTAAAACCATATTAATATTGCTACCTTGCACACTTTCTCCTTTTCTTCTTACCGCATATGACGCAGACCGTAAGTGCTTCATCATTCACTTTTGACTTTTGTGAGTAACCGTGCAAGCCAAGAGAACCAGAGATCAGCGAGATACACAATTACCGCCCCAGTTTTTAAAGCTATAGGATTTGTTGGTGTTTATACTCTAATATGAGTCCGTTACAAATTGTATTTATAAAATAGCAAAGATTTGGAATCACTACTACTTACACGGATTAGTCTTCAAACAATGACAACCAATTCTCTGCTCGCCTTCAGTGCCTTTCAATTATTATTATCAAAATCTCTGTACGCGGATACAGGATCATATCATATTATATGATCAAGTAGCAAAGGAGATATTTCATGGCAACTCGCCATCCGGAAGGAGAGAGAAAGTACGGTGGACCATCCCTTATTCTTGGTAAAGCTCATTTCACTGCCATAAATATCTGTACAAGCCATAAAATTCTGAAATTTGTTCGAAATTGTTCGAGCATTCAACTGTAACCAGAGGCCAAGATTTTCACTTCCTCTTTCGAATTGCCTGTTTGTCGTCGACCGTTCGAATAAAGTATGTAATTACATAGAAATGTATGTTATAGCCTATATGAACGTCTGTAAGGATCTTTAATTTTATAAGGATGGTAATTGCACAGGAATACGCACACGTTGTAAACACAAGTTGTTGCACCAATTTTATGACTTCTCAAATTTTCTGAATGTGTTTTCAATTTTTTTAAAGTACTAATGTTCACGGGTTTGGTGGATGCGAGTTCGTTCTTGTCGTGCACTAACAACAACAAGGAAAATCTCAGTTGCATTGCTGGATTGAGTATACATATATCGTTACAACATATACATGTGCATTTTGCAGCTTACAGTTGGCTACATTGCATTTCATACGTAATGTGGAAAAGTATATACTTGTGTAGCGTTGGTTGTTGAGCTTAATACAGTATTTCACTATTTTATTTTGACGTTTTACAGTCAACAAGGCAAAACAAAGATTGCGATTCGCTTGATGGAGCGTTCCCTGGAGCTGGAACCAGATAATCCGGATGCTCTCACTAATTTGGCGGCCATGGAGAGCGACTTGGGTGATTTCGACAGGGCGAGGAAGATTCATTTGAAGATTTTGGAACTTGAACCCCATAATGCAGATCATTTGAATAACTATGCAGCCTTTTTGCAACGAATTGGTAAGTAAATTTAGTTTGTTGTGAATGAATCTATAATTTATTCTTTTAAAATATAGTGAGCAACTCTTATTAAGGTAAACGATATCGAACGATATTAATTTAATACTAAACGATAATTAAAACACATGAAGAGGAATAAGAAATAGTAATGAACATTACCGGAAACATTTAAGAACAATGATTATACTGTCATAAATACCAAAAAGTATGTAAAAGGTTGCCCGTTTCCTACGTAAGCGCTGCTGTTATTCAAACAAGATCAGAGAATGGGACCACAGCAAAGATTTTAGACATAATGGCTGTACACAGAAAAAAATATGTAGCAAAGGTCTGTGCAAAATGGGTATGAAAATCAAGTTGTTTATGTGCGTAGGAGATGTTCCACGACTGTGAGAAGGTTACAATTTCATCAGTGCAAGGAGCCTTAAAACAGGGTCTAAACAAAAGAACGAAAGGGAATATGATTCAAACTAATTCTCCAAGTTATGTATTTTAGAGCATAGTTGATTGGCTTGTCTGTAGTATATGCAAGTGCAGTGCAGAAACCATGCAAGCGGTAGGAAATGTTGTAAAAGTCGTTGGTTTTGATTTATATGAAACATTATGTGGCATCCGATAAGAGTATTTTGTTCTGTTGGCTCGAGTACAAATCAGTTGGCTAAAACTGCGAGCTCCTTTTGCAACCTATACTTATCCCTATAAATATGCAATTATATATCAAAAAGGGAGCTACGGAGTAAGCAAAACAGCGTGTGCTGTACCGGTTGTGTTCTGAATGACTCAGATTTCAACATTTTCTCTCCTCGCTAGTTCAGACAACGCGTAGTATAGCTTTAGGAATTGTGCGTCCCTCCCAATGGTAACATTGTTATAAAGTAGAATGTTATTCAAGTTTTAAACTTTACATGCTTTTATTACATATAGTAGAATACACATGTACAAAACAATGTAGCCAATACATGTATATCTATACATACATACAATACATTGTATATATACGTATGTACAACGTAAATGTTACAGGACTTGAAACAAAGCCCTGGTGTTCACAGTAATAATATAGATGCAAGTCTATGTAGGGCAAATGAATAACCGGTCTCTACTTATAAATTCGTTTGTAGTATAGTATAAGGGGAAGATTTACAAATTTGGATATTTGTGGAAGAGAGACAGAGAGATTAACTTCACGTATACTTACACAAAGAGCGGGAGAAATAGGAGAAAATCATATCTCATAGCGCTGCGTCACTATGCGTTTGTATTTTCGTTTCTTTCAGGTCTGAACTCGGAAGCACTGCAGATGTATGAAGAAGCCCTTGCAAGGTGATGAACTCACGCTTACTCTACTCCTAATCAAAAATCTCTGTATATGTTGGCCTAATGGATTCAAAAGCAATATCAATTTCGTATCAACACTAAATATCTCTTCAAAGTTATGGAGAATACATTGTGCAATAGATTGTTATGTGATGTAGATTAAGGTATCACCGTGGAATAACAATGTACAGAGATTTTGTAATAAAAGCGTAAATTCAGTGCCTTACGATGTCCGTGTTATTTAAATAACGAATAATATTTTCTGTATTCAGGGATGGAAATCATACAGTTGCCCTGGTCAACACTGCCCGGCTAATGAAAAAGTTGAAATTCAATGAGAAGGCAGAATCTTTATATCAAAGGTATTTTGTACTTCTTTATATGAGTTACACATTTTTAGAATCGTAATGTTGAGATTGAGATTTGTAAACAGCGTCATTTTTACACAATTGATATTTATATACACGATGCTACATAATTACCCATTAGTCTGCTCAAGTGTTCATGTATTGAGCGATACTTGGACATCCCTTCTATCACTAAATTTTTTATGATAAAATTATACAGGAACATGAAATAAGTAGCCAACTACCAATATGTATATAAGATTGTATTACAAATATATAAGGTAATATGAAATAATAAAGTGGAGACTGTGGACGGTTTGCCGCATATGAACTATTGATGAAACTAAGCTTTTTATTTTATGTTTTAGAGCTCTGGAACGGAATCCGGATGATGCCGTCGTGAAAGTAAATTTGGTAAAGATTGCCTTTCATTCTTTAGGATATTTATCAGCTTTTTCTTTGATTCATTTTCGTCATCTACACGCTTATCTCCCCTCAACATCATTCACAGCATCATGAGCAACGTCCTTTGAAACCCTTGATACCCTTGGATTCTCCACACGGAGTGTAGAAAACAGTTTTAGCTTTTTAGTATCAAATTCAATGAAATCTATCCAACTTTATATCTAATTATTATAGCTCTTCGCCTTTCTTTACTTTCATCTGCTTTCATGTCCGTGGAAGCGTATCCCAGTAATGGTTAAAACCTAAGCTTCTTGAATGCCTCCCACTTTTTTTAGATTGTCGTATTTCATAGTCATTTCAGCACGTAATAGTTTGCTCGTCATCTATTAATCTCCTAAATTATTATCGTATTTTCTTCGTCAAAAACTTTGTTCGATAGATTTATTTTTTAATTCTAACCATTATGGTAGAACATTGTGCTCATCCATTTTTCCTTCCTGTCATGCAAGTATAAAGGATGGAATAATATGAGCATAGTTTTGCCAAATGTCTCTACTTCTGCCCTGCCATTAAAAATAAATCGCACGGATACATTTTACTTACATATGTATTTCTATATATTTCCAATGGTGTGGAAACTAGCTTTTGGGAAGGTTCTTCTATCAGTAGTATTATAGGCTGTGGATTTGTAAATTTCCCGTGTTCAGTCGGCTTGGAAGTTTTGTTCTATTATTGCTTTTATTAGATATGTTCATACGTTCCCTATACTCTGTTACTATACTTATGTTCTAATGTGATATACTTATTTATAAGAGCTTACGTATGCAATAGCTAGCACTGCTTCCGGAACCATTCCTCGTAAATTCTTTGTTACAATTTCATTTTGTGTATGTGCAGGCCCAGACGTACGTCCACCAGAAAAAATACAACGAAGCAGAATCTCTTTTACTTACTGTGATGGAACAATCGAATTCGAGCAGGCGAGAAGTATTTCATCAGCTTGCCACATTATACAGTCAGCACCTGAATAGAACTAATGATGCTTTTACATACCTAAAAATGGCAGTGGAAACTTGTCTGCCATTTGACATTACTTGTGCTCCTCTTTACGCTCTAACTGGAGACTTGTACAAAGATATAAATGATTTGGATTCGGCAATAGTGGTAAGTATTATTCGTCCAAATTTTTCCTTCTTAAGAGTTGTCTCCACAGTACGTGCATGTTTCGTGAAATTTGTCATTGTTCCTGAGTAAAGGGAATATCAAAACATGGTTTGGCAATTATTATTAGATACATTCAAAGTAAGGTAAGCTGCAAATAGGATACATTAGGTAGGAGATATGAAAGTGCGTTTCGACTCTTACTCTGATCATTCTGATGTTTACGTTAATCCAGGGAATGGATCTGCAAAAAGTTGTACCATGCAAGTGAATGATTTCAACAAATATTTAATAAAGGACAACCTAGTCAGTAAAGTTTGCCGAGACTGTATGTACTTATCCTATCAGAATGGAGATATTAAGAGAGTATATTTATATAACATGCAGTACAGTTGTGTACGGATGATACAACGGAACTAACGGAAGTGAACTGAGAAAGAAACAGTTTGTTACGTCAGATATATGCATATTTGTTCATAATAGAGTATTGAATATAAAGCGTGAAAGGTTTCCAGATGAGATGCAAATTTCTCTTCCGCTTCACAAACCAAAATCTTGATGCACAAAGAAGTTTTTAGGTTTTAACGGAATTCAAGTTCTTTCAGAGCTGACTCTGTGACTACGCTCATAATATGCATGTCAGTATTTTGCTCAAGTGCTGTTATTCACTTTCTCACTGTGTGAAAGAATATGCACAGAGAACCAGCTAGCACATCATATCAATTCACAAAGATAGGGAAAAATTCTTGAGGCTCTCCTGTTCACTTTATTCATGGGTGTGCACAAGACTTGTTCTCTGAGTTTTACCGTGTAAAGGCTGTCTGAGTGCTTAAAGAGCTCTGAGCAATAAAGTGGAACGAGGAAAAATGTCATAATCAGCAAAGTATGCAGTTTATCTTCAGGAGAAAATAGATGCATACGCTAACGTTTACGCTCTCCTTTCTATCGGCGATAGCATCTGCATATTCAGTATCCGATATGGGAGTTCGAAAAGATAGGCAAGCTTTCCAATTCCTCCTCAAATCTATACTGTTCCTTTAACGTCCTCCTGAGTAACATCTAGCATGTATTTATGTGTACGGATGTACTGGTGTAGTGGAAATTCGAAAGAGACACGGAATTCAAAGGAGTATCTCTTCGACTGAGAGCGTTCCTGAACTCCAATTGAGTTCGAGTTGGCCTTATAAAATTTCGGACTGCGACAGAAACTATTGTGCCGCAAGAAACACCCAGGCAGCTTGATTCAGTTCAAGACCTTACAGTGAGACATGTATACATACCTATGCACTAAAAGTAATAGAGTTTGTCCAAGTTGACTTACCTAGTTTTCTGGATTCACGACGATCTGCACATTAGTAGCTACAATGATTCTCTAGAAACTCGTGCAAGCTTCATTGTACTGTGGATGCATATATATCATGGAACATACATGGTCCTCGTTTGGATCTTCAGGGTGACTACACTAGAAACTTCATGCATACACCCTACAATGACATTCTTTCACATGTATATACTTGCATAGAGACTTTTGAAATGACTTTCACACTATAAACACAAGTATCCATATATGTAGACTTTATAACCATACGAATTCCTTTTCGTAGTAACCTAAATTTACGAGAGGTGCTTGGCATGCAAATTCTCCTGATACACATCTTCGTGTATTGCTTCCCCACGCAGTGTTGAACTCACACACACATACACAAATGAACGGGAACTCATATGCACCCAATATCCTATGAAATGAGCCCTCATGGACAAGTTACAATTTTCCAGTGGTATACAACTTCCTGTGCCGCCCTTTTTCCCTTTTACCTCTTCAAAACACAATGAGGTTTGAACTCCCATTATTTCGTCGTTTCCGTGGTCACTTCAAGTGACAACAGCCAAGCTGACATTGTGGAATGAAAGTCTTGTACTAAGTCATTTGGCAAGGCCAAGTCATGTTTTAGGAGTCTCTCTACATACGACGAAGCTTTACTCATTTTTTGTTTAAACATGAAATTCTTTTGTAGAAAAAGAGTACCATCTTTAACGAAACGTGACCTCCTGTGTAATAACTTCCTTTTGGAGAACATGTTCTAAATTTGCAGCTATTCCGTGAATCCTAGTAGAGCGTACATATTTTGTTCAAGTTGCAGTTTGGAAAGCTATTTCTTGTAATAATAAAAGTTTATTCGATATTAATTTATTATTCTTTTCATTTCAAGTGTAACAACAACACTTGACTTATGGAGGTATTTTCACTTTCTTACCAATAACTGCAATCTATTTTGGGGATTTTCTTTGAGCGAACTGTTTCCACAAAAGAATCAATATTTGCGGAGTGAAATATCATTTTACCGTTATGGTTACTCTATCTCTAGTAGTGGAATTTTCTTTATTTCCAGGTCATGCAAACCGAAATGTGCATTTCCACATAATGTTACACTGATATCTATAGTTACTACTGCTGAAATTGCTAATGCATAACTTTAAATATTTTATGACTTTTAGAGCTACAAGCAAGCCGTTGAAACCTTGAATACATCAAATAGCACAGCGGAATGTTGCCCTCAGCAAAAGTATCCGTTGTCATCCAGTATTGTAACTCATGTTCACTTGAATTTAGGTGCCATTTACCACGTCAAGGTAAGGAAAAATTGATTGTGTATATACAGCGTGCTTCAAAGAATTTTTGAGTAAATCACACACCTATATCATTCAACTTCAACAAAACCACAATGTGTCACGTTTATTTTAGTCCATTAAAGAAACCTTTGCAGCGAAATAAAATCAATACAGACAGTAAATAGTTTCAGGATTATTTTAGAGGATTATTGAAGCAACAACAGAATTTCAGGTTGCTTCAGTTCATTGAGTTTTCAATAGGAAATTGACGCCTTTGTCAAGTTCTATTATCGTTTTACTGCCAATTAAATTGAATGAAGTAGATGGTAGAAACTGACGCCAACGAAATGTTGTGTGTATAACATCACATTATATTATTATTACAGAGTGAGACATACAAACATGCGTTTTACTTATTTTTGTTTGCATATACCTACACATAAAATAAGTATACTAACTAGTAACTATGAACCTTAACTTTCACAATGGAACTGTAATGATGCAACGTTCACTTTCCCCCTAAACCGGCTCCATAATGTTGCCGGGTCGGATAATGTAAAATATTAGATGGATGACATCTAGTAGTGACCATCTTTATTTCCTGTATTCTTTCAGGATAGATTATTGTATAGTTGGACTGAAGCAGAACGGAGTTAATAAAAATTAAAAATGTTTACATTTAAGTGTATCTATCTATGGATACGGATAATATGAACTGTATCGAACATCTGATTTAATAAACTAATAAGGATTTCTAATATTACTTCATTAATATTTATGATGCATTTTTAGGGAAAATACAAAGATGCGTGGACAAACTACAATGCTGCGTATGCACAAGACCCAAAAAACAAGGTTTTACTTCAAAACATGGAAAAACTCAAAAAGGCCGAGCTTCGACAGAAAACATCATGTCATCGCCAGCAGGAAAATTTGACCAAATCAATCGCATAGCCTGCCTAGAATATGATTTTATCAAGTCAATAATTAAACAGTATAATATAATATTATGTCGTTGGTTATAAACAACGTGAAGTCAAATAACATAACAAATATATATATAGATATATACATATATTCAAAAAAACTATATAGGTAGTGTTAGTGATGCAATATGCTAACCAAAGATTTTTGAAGAGTATTCATATTATTGCAACGTTCATGAGTATTACAAAAAATGATTGTTCATTGATAATTTGAGTGATTTTAAACCTAGGATTTCTATCCTAACCTCACGTTAAAGAAAGATCTGGAGTTGTACTCCTAATTATTAAAGTGCAACCAGCCCGTAAAGTAGGACAGCTATAGATTCCCCTTTATACCCGTTTAATGTATGTACATTACATATGTATAATATGGAAATGGTCTCGAACGAACACGAACTCCCTTATCCCTGTAAATGCGTACTAATTATATATTAGTAGTTAGTAACTATATTTTCCTTCAACGAAAACTTCCATCAACGTAATGAGTGAATGAATTATATTTACTCTTTACGTTTACTTGTAAACATACATACGTCTAATGTCTACGAAGGTATTATATGTACTATAGAATTTTAAGCATTTAGGACCTGATGCATCCGCCATAACTACAACAGTAATGTTTTCATGTATACCGATAGTCGTCCAAACACTATAATATGTTCAAACAAACCAACCAGAAGTATTAAATGTCATTTATTGTTTGTAAATGTAATTATTGATGTATGTAATATTATTATAATGCTATCGATAGACCTACTTTACATGTACCTACCTTGTAATAATAGGCGATCGTGGAACTATAAAGGAATTGCATGTCACCATGTCTTCTTTTTCTACAACTTTTCATGCTTCGTTTTTTTCTAACGTATAAAATGATGGATCTTAGAAAAGGGAAATTGTATTTGGCTATCAGTAAATTGCTCATTAAATACATTATAGATATTATTCTCCTAAAATAATTTATGTCTAAATATTATTGAAAATAATGTATTTATTTTGTGTTTTGCTGTTATTAATAGTATAGGGAAATGTCAAAGTTACCATAGCTTTTCAAATAGATTATGATATTATAGTGGAATGAAAAATTGATTATTTCAATTATATGGGTGTGTATAGTAAAATACTTGGATTATTAGCAATAATTTTGTTTTTACAACAGGGTACTTTGAGTGTTCTGTACTCTGAGTGTGTTATATCTTGTATTTTGTCATTATAGAATTTTTATAAACCCTTGTTGATAGACCGCATTTAAATGCTAGACACATACTACTACATATGCCTACATAGACTATATGTGAATAATATGTGAATATAATGACGTTAATTATTCATAAACAATGTACACACCGGTTGGAGCAATCCGAGTCTTGGGATAGAATGCCGGAATCATTCGGTTGTCTCCTATACCAATATTTTTATTCCCTGTACATAAACTACAACGTATTTTTGATAATTTAACATGTAAACCAGATTCCATTTAGCTTAAAACTGACCAAAAATTAAATCCTTCAAAAACAAAATACATGACTTAAAAGGTAAAACCGATAGCACGACATAACGAATTACAACTGTAATAAAAAACAAAACTTACTCTCTCTGGAAAAATTCCCGAAGTCATTTAAGCGTACAGTTTGAGGTTTAATAATCAATCAATGAAATTGTGATTCCCTTGAGTATTTCTAGAATACTAAAGTGTGATTAAATGTATTTGCTTATAAAACTCGTTTCTCATTTTTTCATTCATTTTATTTTAGATGTCATATATAACATAAATGCTCCTTCTCATTCAAATAAATATACAACAAATATGAATAAATAATTATTATTGGCATCATATCCTTCACGGTTATCTTGGTACACGATTAACATGTGAAAATGCAGAATAAACACAAACCATAATGCTTGCATTTTTATTTGACACCTATTGAAATGATTCTAAACATCTTCTTACGCTCGTTTATCTGTTTACTTAGAAAATTAATAAAATGCTGAAATTCAGTTTCATTATCCGGTCACCAACCTGCAGATGAACCGCGCCGCTTAACGGAGAAAGTTGAGAGTCCGCAGGGTTAATTTCCACTAACTGTATCTGTCTCAACCCAAATAAAATATTTATTGCACATCAACGAAACAATATTGTGCTTAATAATTTAATTTTTTGGAAGCAATTTAAAGCCTATTCTTGTTGTCTTGAAAACTAGATTGTCGTAATATCTAGAAAATCTGTACATGAGTAACAGCATACATTTATCGCAGCTATTTTCAGAAAAATTTTTGCTCTCGCCGTCATACTACACAGCATGTTTTTGTCTCTTCACTTTTCAAGTTTTGAACTGCAATGCATTAGTATTATTGAGCATCAAATTGAGTACCAATGACGCAGTACCAATCGTCAATATCGCCATCCATCCATATCCTTCTTAACTTGTTAAATGCTAAAGTCTAAAACTCACCACAATAAAATGAAGTGATTTCAGGAAAAAGTCAAGTGATTAAAATTAAAATACTACCACCCGAATTCCATTTCCATATTGGCAATTCCATTCCATTTCTCCAGCAGACGTCCATCTCCAGAAGTACCAACAAGGCATTCAAGACAACATCAAGAAGACAAAATAAATATTTCAGTGAAACTATATAAACATAATTACAATATACTAACGATAAGATAATAACAGGCTTTGACTTTAACCCTCCAGACCAATCCAGACCTCAGCTCAGACCCAGAGAATCAGAGAGAAGAGAGAATAAGTAAGCTTCACTTCTCTATCTCTCGTGAGTGTTATGTCAATTTTTAAATAATTGTCGTAATGCTTAATTCACATCAGAGCTGTTCTCAAGTTCGGTTCAAACGACGAACCGGACTTGAACTTGACCCGAACTTGACTATTTTTACAATTCC
>JAQGAK010000997.1:0-43921 GCA_034696945.1 Lipothrix lubbocki
CTACTTCCAGTTCAATTTCGTCGAAATAAAACATACAGCGGCATTTTGTATTCCGAAACCTCAAAAAGTTACTCTTTGTATTTGCAGTTCCCAGTGTTTCGTCCAATCCTTCAAGCCGGTCCTGCGTTTACAAGTAATGAAAGGAATCTGTCCATAAGTTTCCATTATTGAAAATTGTCCTACTCTATTATTTGTACACTTACAAACATGAAGCGTAATGTAATTTAATTATTTACTTACATTCATTTGTTCATCAGGTGTGCGACACATCAAGAAATGGGTTCGACCTACTATTTTGTCATTTCGTAATCGTAGAGAAACAGTGAAGTTTAGGAGCATTTATCCTTTGAAGAAGACGCCTAGATATGAATACTTGGACTGGTAAGGAATTATTATTGCTTTCTGCTCGTTGAATCACAATGATTTTGTAATTTACATGTACGTCTATTGGGCTGTAGGGTGAAATGATATGACCTATTTTAAATGTTATTTCTTTTAATTTTCGCTTAGGAACTACAATGCGGAGTTGTACTCTTTCGGCAAACGACTAGGAGAAAATTTTGAAGATGGGCTATTACGTACAGCACTTACAGACATGTCTTATGTTCTTAAGAGTGCTCGAGAACAAGAGGAATTAGGCATTCCGGTGCAAGCAGATGTCCCAGATAACAGGGACTTAGCCACACTTGGAATGGAGTTTATTTCGGGCGTCGTGCTCTCGGCTGTTTCAGAAGAATATCCGAACCTTCCTAAGGAAGGCGCCATGTAAGTTTGCGTCATAGTATCGTGATAGTATTTTTACGTTACCTATGAATGGCATTGATTGGATTCCCAGTATAATGTCATGTCATGGTACTCATGGAATCTTGATTTTCAAAATTTGTATTCTTACAGTGCCATACATGACTGGTTGACATCGCAGTCGAATTTAGGAAATATTGGTTTATTATTTGGCACGAAGGATCTTATTTTATGTTCGGTAAGTTTGTGACGTAATTTTGTAAAATAATGTCGAGGTTATTGCATGAATAACTTAACACAAGGCTCGAGACTGCTTACTTCAAGTTTTTTCTCTGTAGGAGTACCCGCCTACGGAAGAGACGTACGCCCAAGCATTTAAGGCCATCATAGGTGCCCTTGTGCAGTCATCAGGTGAAGTTAAGGGTAGACAATTCGTAACTGATTTTGTTTTGACACAATTATGCGGGAAAGATGTATTCGAATTGTGGAATATTACCAATCCGTGGTCATACTTGTCGGAAATTTTACGTTCCCAACAAAAAGAACTACCTGAGCCTAGAATAATTCACCAGGCCGGAGCCAACACAATTCTAGCAGCTTATGTTGTCGGCTTGTATGATTCAAATAAACAATTTCTTGGAAAGGGTAAGATTTTGCTTGATAATAATGATCATTTTATTAGTTTAGTGGCAAATTGCAAGGAACACTTTAATGTAACTGTTGTTAAAATACAAACTAAAAAATTACGTTAACAGGAATCGGCGAGACTTTAGAAATAGCTCAAGAAATGGCAGCCCGCGATACCTTGAGACGTATGTTTGGTTTTGGAAGATCCAAAAATGGTTTTGATTTCATACGTTTAAAAACTACCAACAACAAACAATCAAGATTAAAATCTCTGTCATAATGTGCTTTTTGTAACTTTGGCTGTAAAATGTGTGTATTGCGATAGAGTATGATTGGGACGGCATTTTAACACTTAAATTGCCCATTGTATTTTGTAGTCAAAAATATTATTATTATATTGTTATTCTTAATTTTACAAAAATAAATAGAAGGAAGTTTGAACAACCTTGTGCAACGTAAAAGATATATTATCGAGAAGTAAATACTGAGAATCATGTCGCGATTTCTCCTGAGTGTTTACTGCTATCACTTATGTCGGCTAATAAAACCCCTTGTTTATCTTTAATTCGAACTCGCCCATTAGGATACCGTGTTTCTTGAGTACCATCGCTATAGACAGTTTTAACAGTTCCGTCCGGATATATCCTCTTTTTGTAGTCCGAACCGTAGATTTCTTGCTGGCCATTTGGAAGTACCACTGAGCGCTCACCTCCAGGGTCCACACGCAAAATAGTATTGTCCGCAAAAATACACTCCTCGGTGCCTGATGGGTGAGCATACTTCACACAACCATTTGTGAACACAATTTCAACAACGCCGTTAGGATTCCTTCGCTCAACCTGGCCACTGAAAGTTTAAAGCATAACATAAAAAAATAAAAATACAATAGAAATTCAAGAAAAAATCTTTTAGTTGTATGAACTTTTAGCTTACTTGGCGAATTCGTAATATTCCACACCATTAGTATAACTGGTTTGCCATGTTCCAGATTCAGCATATAGATATTTCACAGTACCATCTCGTTTCAAGATTCGTATATCTCCATTGGTATAAAAATGTCTGCATTTAAAAATAAATTATTAATAGTAGTATTTTGATTGAATTTTGATAAGCCAATTATTACAAAAAATCAGGCAATAAAAATAATAATTACTTCATTTCAGACAAGTTGTGGGTGACAACTTTTCGAGTTCCATTTGGGTATACAGTTTCTTTGTCTCCATTTGGTAATATTTTTGTCATTCCTTCTTCTGTTTCCTCTTCTTCAACCCCGAAAATATTGTCATCAACTGTCTCAGCGGGTTCTGCAAGAATGATTACACGCAAAAATGGCAATTGGTTAAGACTAGGAATATTCATGAACCGCGAGTTTTGCATTATATAAAAGCTAGGGGCTAGGGTACAAACCTTTCATGTGCTCAGAAAAAGTTATAGATTTTGGTGTAACTTTCCTCGGCTGCATGGCATCTCTTTGTTTTAAGCTGGATTCGAGTGTACTAATACGATTTTCGAAATGCTCCCTAGCCAATATACATTCAGAAGCTTTCTCTCTGATCTCTTTGCTCAACATATCAATGCTCTTCTGCATTTTATTTCTCATTAGAGTTTGCTGTTCCTTCTTGAGCTGGAGTTCTTCCTCCAGCAATTTGTTCTTTTCCACCAAATTAATTTGGCATTGACTCCACTTCTGGCTTTTGAGACGCAGTTCTTCTTCTAAGTTTTCTAATTTCTTAGTCAACGAGTCCTGTATATTCTCTAACTGCTTATCCCTCTTAGAAATAGTGCTCTGAAGGCTATGAACGATTTGAACCATCTGTTCCTTATGAGACCACCACTCTAAAGTGTTTTTCTCCATCTTCTCTTCTAAATACACGATACGAGCTTTCAATGAAGTGTTTTCTTGTACTAGCAGGTCAAAGTCTTTAGAGGTAGCAATTGCTGCCGTGGACCCATGTGTGATCGTTGGCAAGATGTTAGATCTCCTTGATTCTTGAAGTGAACGTTCCGCAATGTAAATGCTTTCCTCAATTTCTTCTCCTTCCTCATCCTCCTCCTCTTCGTCATCTTCATAATCTGAACCGAACAGACTAGACGGTAGTGAGCACAAATCCGATGGCCCTTCATCTGCTTCCAGGAACATTTCTTGTTTCTCACCATTTTTCCTCATCATATTACACTTGGATTGTAGGAAGCGAGCGGCAAGTGAGGACGTAGAACAAAAACTGGCAGCCACAGTAGCTTTTTCTAAGGCTTCAAACATCTTCAACTCATCATCTTCCACATCTTTCTGACATGCATCACCATTATGGCCCTGATTACCATCATCATCAATATCCAGAATAACAGCTTCGTTTTCCCCTTGATCGGAAGTCACGGGTTTGGATTTCCGTTTAAATTGCTTGGGTGCATGCCCTTTGTAATAGCGCACTAATCCACTTCCCTTCTTGAGGAAGGGTCTTGCAGAGTTGCACTGGTTGTTCTTAAAAAAAATTAGAAAATCCCAATTTATTCAGTATTCACAATAAGAGAAACCATGTTAAAACAAATTTTAATAATATTATTTTAAAATATATTTTACATATATTCAACTACCTCCACAAAAATATCTGCACCATCTCCATTCTGCACAACGTCCTCCAACGGGGGTTTCTTCTGATTGTAAACAACTGCTGAAATCTCACCTGTTTCACTCATGACCAACTATACCAGGAACAACAACAATCGATACCCGAAGTAGAAAGTAGAGCAAAGTATTATATCTATATCACAACCAACGGAGCAATTTTAAAATTGCTATTTCAACCTAATACACACGTACATAAATACTTTTATCTTTGTAGAAAACTACTTTGTACGTGACATGATGAATGAAACTATCAGAGGTTATTTCCGCCTCTCAAGAATCTTGGCTAGGTTTCGGATAAAAATGAATCTAAGAATATAGAAATAGATCCTTGTCATCCTAATCTCTCATCCTTCTCCTCTATACGTTCTCTTATAGGAAATTCCCTGCCAGAGAGTTGGGTTATGTGGGATCCGACGACCGACCTTTTTTTGTACCCGAGTCCTATAATACCCGCCTTCACTGTGTAACGTACATATACTCGATGGTATATTTAGGATAGGAAGAATCATCTCCGATTATGGATTACCGGATCAAAGGATACAACAAATACAAGATATAAAATCAGCGCCAAAACACTTGGCTGACAGTAGGCGCCAAAAAGGACTGGCATGAGCCCCCCACCTGTGGTTGTAAGATGGAGAGCGCAAGAAGAGCTGGAAGCCCGAGAGAGAGCGCGAGACTCTCATTTCCCATAAGCAAAAAGTCGCACGTTGCCCCGTCAATGCATTTCTTATGGGTTTGGTATTTATACTTATACAGCAGAGCAGCAAGCAGAGGACGGCATGTTTGGCCGCCGGGCCGGTTGCATGGGGTTGGTTGATTATAATTATTTTTTTTTCAAACTTCGTTTGAGTATTGAATAGCCCGCTGCTTCCTCCCGCATGCACACTTTTTCATTCACATTCACATGTTCTTCATTCCCATCCTAACTGTCCGTGTGGTCGGAAGGTTCCGTATTAAAACATTTTATTATATAGGAGATTCAAAAAGTCAAATAGTATTATTACCCGGTTTCGGAATATAATATCTTACCCGCAAGAATGGCTGACGTTGCTACCCCTACGGAGGAAGTTGTTCCAGAAACTAAAACCGACGTAGTTGAGAAGGAAGCGAATGGCAAAGAGGAGTCAGCGGAGACGGCGACGACGACCGAGGAATCATCCGGCAATAATGCTCAAGCTGTGGTAGTGGAGGTAGAGGAGAAGTTGAAGACGAAGATTGTTGAGCAACTGGAGGTAAATTACATGAAAGACATTAATTACATTGATAATAGTTACGTTGGTTGTTATAGCGTACGATTTAAAAATAGTTAATGTTAGTATTAGTAGAGTTTTATGAACGGTATTGTTGAACCCGGAAAGCTGTTAACTAATAGAAGGAGGGTATTTGTCTTATGTTTTGATGGACGTCTAATGATGGTCTATTTAATTCAATGAATCATCCTGGGCTTTCTGGATGATGTTACGTTTGGAAATGAGTCACAAAAGTTGGGCGATATTGATGATGTGAGCATTGCTGTGTAATGCTTATCATAAAAACGTTACATGTACAGAGATTATTACTGCGAGACTGGTGGATTTGTAATAAGATTATATATAGTGATTCTAATATCTATGTGTAATAGTGTAATCATGTAATATGAATTTTGTTTGTTTCGTAGTATTACTTCGGAGATGTCAACCTACCCAGGGATACTTTCATGAAAGGAGAAATGGCCAAGAGTGATGGGTGGATTGATGTTGAAACGATGCTGAAGTTCAATAGATTGAAGACTCTTTTGGAAGGGTAAGATCCTGCTGGATTTGCTGTATACAGCAATATATTGTATTATATGCTGTTGGAATGGCTATGGTAGGACATTTAAAGGATGTTAATGTTTTTTAATATGATGAATTCCTGCGTTTTGAAGGAAATATGAAGAGAATCAATATGTACCGGCTATCCTGGACTCCTTGCAAGCATCATCTTTGATTGAAGTAGATCCTACGGGTAAAAAACTACGCCGAAGTGCTGAGTTCCCTGCTCCTGAAAGTCGTGCTGAAGATAAAACTGTGTACTTAAAAAATTTCCCCAAAACTGAAACCACTTTGGATGAACTACTTGGTAAGACATTGATGTTTGTCGTTACCCGTGAGGGACTTGGAATTTTTGGCATATTTTTTAATGCACAACGTTTATATATTTACAGAGCATTTTAAAACTACATATGAAGGCGTGCAGGGAGTGATCATGCGTAACTTCAATAGAAAAACATTCGAAAAGGGAGAAATCGTTTTTAAGAGAGAATTCAAAGGATCCATTTTCGTTGTATTCAAGACCAAAGAACAAGCTGAAAATTTATTAAATGAAGAGACTGTGAAATACAAGGGCATTGAGGTAATTTATTTTGTATGCTATTGTTTTGCATTGAGTTTTGACTTCGTTAGTGTACTGTGTTGAATCTTGCCAGTTGCCAGCGCTTTAAAGTGAATAATGCATCCTAACATTAACTTTAAAATATTCCAGCTGCTGAAGATGATGCAGAAAGATTACAGTGCTCAGAAGTTGGCTAAATTCCAAGCTCGAGTTGAGGCAAAGAAGAAGAAAAATGAGAAGGTAGAGGAGGAGGATGAGCCAGAAGGTGAAAATGCATTACCAGAACTTCCGGGAAATATTTTTGTAAAAATCTTTGGTATCCCTGAGGGTCTTTCACGTGAAGATATCAAGTCTAGTTGGGCAGATTTCTTCACAAATAATAAGGAAGAATTCCAAGTAAGTCCGATTTTATCTATTGAATATATTCAGTATTCATAAATTCCGATGTCATCAATTGATTACCTTCACCTTGTCTAGATTGTATTTATCGACTTCAATCGTGGAGAAAAAGATGCCGTTTTACGCTTAGAAAGAGAGAATGCTGCTACAGAGGCTATGGAAGCCATTGCAAAGAGTGAGCACCCAGGTAAAATCGGGATTGGGAAAGGTAACGACGAAAAGCAGCTATGTGAGATCAAGCAGTTGGAAGGTCAGGAAGATGAAGAGCATCGAGCGCAAGTTTCTAAGCAGCAACAAATGAAATTTAATCAAAGAAAGCGATCCGCCCATCGTGGCCGCGGAAGGGGTCGAGGACACAAGCGTCAACGACGTTACTAACAATTCAATCACGCATTTCTATGACTATAGATGGGGAATGTTACAAAAAATATTCTATTTTGTATGTAAACTTTTGCTCTTCATTTTAATATTTCCAGTAATTTCAAAGGTTTGACCTTCTTTCATATAAACTGCAAATTTGCAAAAAGCAGTGAATGAATTTAAACGCGCTGTATAGTGGTTTAAATAACTGTTGTAACTTTATTTTTCGTAGAGACGTGGAGTACTGTTTCCCATGTTTGTGAACTTATATATATGTAATATATATATTATCAAAATATCTATATCCAAATGTTGCTTGTTCATTGTTGTTATTGTTATAATATAGTCTTTTCATATTCTATATATGAGACGTTGTTCAATTGTTCTATTATATACCTATATGTACAGTCCTGTATTCCTGTAATACATGGCTGTTTTCTTTAAATGTGTTTGACGGCGTACTTATTATTGTCCTCCTCCTCTGACATTTATTTTGTCAGCATCCCTAAGTGCTGTACATATCTAATAGAATAATAGTGTAATCATTTATTTAAATTACAAGGTCTATAAGCCATTAACCCATTTTGATAATTTGTAAAGTCACTTTAAATGTGTTGAATAAACGTTGGAGTGTACCAATACGAGTATACCTCAGTTATATGTCCAAAGAGAGACAGGACAAGAATGAGTCTTGTCGTCAGAATAATAGTCATTCTTAAAAGTACTATTTTACACACAAAATTACCTCTCTACATACTACATAACATACATATATCTAGCTCTCTATACACTATTACACCATCTTCATCATATGCCTAGCGTCATTTAACAGTAATGTGTTATCAGTTTTTCAAAAAGGAAACATCCTGAAAATAGAATAAATAAACATGGTCAACTCTATAGAACTTGTTATATACTCAAGCCGCATATATACTCAAGCTTTAATAAATATACAACAGCAAACATTAAAGTATGTAAATGTACTTTAACTACTAACAATAAGTCAATCTTAATAATGGTTTGGTAAAGTCATGATGTCATTAAATAAACGTTTAATGTTGTAGCTTCCTGCTGTTGAATGCTATATTGAACTTTATTATTATGGTGAGAGGGAATGAAGTGATGTATACAAAAATCTTG
This sequence comes from Lipothrix lubbocki, assembly GCA_034696945.1. Lineage (NCBI taxonomy): Eukaryota > Metazoa > Arthropoda > Collembola > Symphypleona > Sminthuridae > Lipothrix > Lipothrix lubbocki. Next base: position 8,249 of record JAQGAK010000997.1, read on the forward strand.
GAAGGTTATGGAGGAAGGAAGGAATAGTCTCATGTTAAATGTGTATAGGAAAGGAAGGATGTTGTCGCGATGATGTAGATATTTTTACATATAGAAAGCATACAAGCTATTTGCTTGAAGCAAAGATAAGAACCGTTGACGCGGCTGCGGAGTTCGAATCGACTGCAAAAGCAAAGAGAAGGGTCAGCTGTTGTTTTCAGTTTATTTTATTTCTCTCCATAGCGCGCCTATACAGTATATTCTGTATTCTGTGGTATTGACGTGCGGAGAAGGGAGTGAGAATTATATCTTCTTCTCGGGGATTCTTCTTCTTATTCCTCTTCTTCGAAATTTTAATACTTTTTGTAATTATTTGACGATTCGGCCTAATTTTGTTTTGTTAATTCTATTTAATAGTTAAGAAGTGGACTGAAATAATTGCTCACCATATATCTTTCAATCCGTTTTCCTAAAAAAGTAAATATTCATGTACTATTTCATGTACACTAACTATATGCACAAAAGAGCCAAATTGCCAATACAAAAATAATCAAAACAAGCCAAAAGCCTTTTTAAGAAGTTGATTTATACGGATTTAAGTACAATTTACAATTTAATAAATAAGTATATTATTAATAGTTATAGGGGGATACAATACAAACAGACTGGGCTTGAATGTTTACACAGTTAGAACTACGGCGTAAAAGTATATAATAATTTATATGATTATTATATAATCATAAGTACAAGGTAGGTGGTATATTTTGTTTATTTTTTAGTATTTACTGTATAGATGTAGAGTTCTATCTATCTGTAGCTTGATATTGATAAGTATCAAAAAAAATTTAACCCTATATATTATTAGGTTTGTAATAGTGGTTAGTGGTTATTACTACATTGTTTAATATTGTTTATTACGTTTTTAATATTGTTTATTACATTTCTAATATTGTTTATCATTTATTTTTATAATATTGTAGAGTATAGACATGAGTGGGAGAAGTGATCCTGAGAATGTCCTCCGTGATAACGCTGTCAGCGATAGTAAATCGGACGTTCCGTCCTTATCACCCTTAAGCTTGTCTTCCTGTGCCCGCCTGGTCCAATTTTCTTCTGAGACTAGTCCGACAAAAAATAATGATCTCCATGGCACCCCTGGATTCTTGTCATCCCCAACGACTGACCAACGGACCAGTGGGGGATTCAAATTGGACCTACCTCTGGTCTACAATAGTCTTAAATATTCCAATTTCAGAGGAACGACCAAAGAATCGTTCCTAGTTACCAAACGCCGACGACGAAATATTGAAGATTCCTTGAAGGAATTGAATTTGGACGAATGCCCGACTGGAAATGGGTTGAATACACCGGCGATTGACAGATCATTGGCGGAAGTGAGAAGCGCGAGGCGAAATAAAAATGAGACTATCTTCGGTTCGAAAAAGATTGAGGACCAAGCTCCCAGTTCGACAAGAGCTGACGACAAGGTCATTCGGAAAAACGTGGAGGATAGAGGAAACAGGAAGAATAAGCAGAAGAAAGAGATGGATAGTGTCAGACAGAAGTTTGAGGAAATATTTACTTGGGCTCGATCTCATACTGCTACAAGTAAGTCAGAAATCAAGCGGATGACCGAAGATTGGGAGCAGTATGCGAAAGCGACAAAAGTAACTTCTTTGCACGAAATCGCGGATCTCTTCTCAATCCCAGCCTCAAATCTGCAGGATTTCCAGTTGGACGACCTATTGGATTTGAAGCTGAACACGGTGATTCAGAAACTGCGTAGTCTCATTAGTCACTTAGTTTACCCTGATCTTTTGAAAATCCAAGCCTTTCGGGAATGGCAGAATGACAAAGGAAATCTGAATAAATGCGCGTATTACCTAGCTGAATCTCATGGGACTCATCTTCGGAGCGATATTGTTGACAAGCATTGTCTATTTTTCTGCAAGAAAGAAGAACTTACGAAAGCAGAGCCGGGTAGTAGTAGTCCAGTCGACGATAAGCTACGCAAAAAAGTCTTCGTGCATCAAATCAAAGACGCAATCACGTTTGGTAGAAAATTTGACGACTTCACTTCCTGTTTGTCAGAGATTAATCCCAACTGGAATGTAATACAAATTACTGCGTTGGCGTTTGGTAACAATCGTTTTGGTAGTGATGCTGCTGATTACAGGCATACTCCCCCACTCTTTTTATCCAGTTTTGTACATCTTCATGGGGATCCAAAGCGATCTACTTTTGTAAACTATGTCAAACATCCAGAGATTGATCCTTCATCCCGCATTTTACATGGAATTTTAGAAGAATTTAAAAAGGTCATGGCCAAGAATCGTCATATTAATGATGAATACCATGGATGTCGAAAACAATACTGGGACATACGGGCGGAACATAATAAGCACCTATCGGACATTCTAGACGCAATTGAAGAAAATTGGCTAGCCCCTTTCTCCCTACTATTGCCAGGAAACATAAAAGACATTTCAATCCAAGCTAGAATAGTAAGCAAACTTTCAGATATTCAGCAAGCAGCGGGTACAAAATTGACTGGCCGAACACGAGTATTTTTATACAAACTAATGGAAAACTATGGACTCATCAGTTCAAAAATCAAGTATTGCCTTCAGGACATTCTAGCCGAATTTTTACAAATTTCTGCTAAACGGGCAGCAGTAGTCAATGAAATCGTTACCAGAGTAGGAGAAGAAATTCCCGAAAATCAGGACCGATGGCCGACTGTGTTGATTTTAGACTCAGTAAGCTCATAGCTTCTAGTTTGTGTTTATTTATCTGATTTTATCAAATGTTTTCGTGAATATTTTCCCTCAACAAAATATTAATAATTTGATATGTATTTACTTTGAAAAGGAACTGGAGCAACTTCCTTGGGACTGGTTACCTTCCCTGAGAACAACAAGCGTGACTAGGATGGCATCCGTAGCTGCCATTCACAGTTCAATGAGAATAATGCATATAAGTCGGCCAAAATATCCTGAAATTGTAGATATTAGTAAATGTACTTTCATCCTCAATCCAGACCAGTCCTTGGCGAATGTTCAGAAGAGATTAGAATCTTATTTGAAAGGTCACAAGAAATGGAAGGGAATTATTTCACGGAAACCTACATTCCAGGAAATGGAGGATGCACTTCAAAACAACGATGTGATGTTGTAAGTATAGTATAAAGTATGTATAGTGGTTATGCTGTAGAAAGTACATATTTCGATAAAGCTTACATAAGTACGTATTTTCTTTTTTGGCGCAAGTTTAACAAAAGGACTGTTGTATTTTGTAGGTACTGTGGACATGGCAGCGGAATCAACTTCTTCCCGGAATTCGCTCTACAAAAGTTGTTATGTAATGCCACTCCTATTTTAATGGGGTGTTCCAGTGCTCAGTATCGATACCAAGGGCCAAAAGCAAACTCATCTTCGATTGTGACTTCCTACTTGATTGCTGCTTGGTATGGTCTTGAAACCGTTTTGAGTCATGTTTGATACTTAAATTACTATTCTTAGATTTATTTTTAGATCATGACAAGCTATTACTTTTTATAAGGTACTAATCTAGTACCTATGTAATCTTTATTTTTCTAGTCCCAGTATAGTTGGATATTTGTGGGAAGTTACCGATGTTGAATGTGACCGAGTGACCGTGGATATGTTGCAAAGATGGCTTCCAGGTCCGAAGAAACTCCCGGCATTTCCGCATTTTGATCCAAAATTAAATCGACCCCGAGAGAAATGTCTAGCCACGGCTATGCTTCGTTCTCGTAAGGCTGCAACACAATTTTTGACTGAAGCGGCGTTAGTGAATTACGGCCTTCCAATAGAGACCAAGTGAAATTTTTTACTTGTCAATGCTTCCAATGAACTGACGCTTGACTGAAATTATTATCATAGATTTGTTGTTTGAACGGTATAGGAACTTTTATAGCTTACAATATTATATAATTATATTTCATGCAGATCGAGGAATACAATAGTTGGTACTTTTATATATAATGACTGCAATCTTCGTGGTTGCACATGTTTTTGAAGGTTGAATTTAAAAAAATGAATTTGATTACTCATTACACCGTTTCTACGTTTATACAATGAATTTTGTACAAGAAACTAAAAATAAAGAGCAAGAATTGGAACGTTTTATTTTCGGCATTACGTGGAGAATATTATTTTTACAAAAAGATCGAGACCTTCGTTCTTCACGAGTTATCACTCACATCTTATACATAAATGTATACATTATTCATAAATGTTGCAGAACCAAAAAACGAGAAGTAAATCTTAGCATTATACCATTTTCAATGCTCCATTACCGTCGTATCCCTTTTCTCAATTTGTCTCAATTGTTTCTTCTTCATCCGCTTTATTTTTGTCGTGTCCTTAATCTAAACCACGAATGATACACATCGTTAAGTTCTCTTCGTCATGTTAAAATTCAGTATAGTATCGCGAAATTGAAACTAAATTATCTGTAACAAAATAGATCATACCTTCTGAACAATCTCTGATTTTCGAGCATTCGCTTCCTTCCTCTTCTTCCCTTCCTCCTGGCGCTCCCGCTTCAACCTCGCCTGATCCGCTATATCATCACGAATTTTCTGAGATAATTCCTTACTTCTCTGCCGATCTTGCCGTTCCTTCATCTTCTTAGAAAGAGAATCCCGTTTGTGCTTTCTCATACTGGAGGCTCTAGGATTTAGAAATACGATTTTAAATTTAAACTGTTTTAATAACAAACATAACAAAATACATCAAAATCAATGGAGAAATTATAAAAATTCTCTAATAGAAAATTCCATTATTACTAACAAATGATTACTAAAATAAAAATTAATAATAAAAATAACATCTATAATTAATTAGTTAAAATTCCTAAATAAGTCGTAATTATCTTGCTACCTCTGCTTTGGTTCCTTCCAAAATCTGCCGGACTTGTTAAGGGACGGGTTCCTTAATTTTTCAGGTTTATTATTGGATTTGTTCGAAGGTTTCTCCCCAGAACTGAGGTTCATTTCCACGGCTGATTCTTCTACCATTGTGGAAATATTGCTGATTTAAATCTTGCTATTGATAACTAAAAATTAATTTCAAGTTAAAGTATTGTAAATTGTATTCTGTATAATAATTGTATTTCGAGTATATTAAACAATTTGCTTACCAATTCAGAATGTAAATAAATTCGATTCTGGACAAAGTCTCAATATTGCTTAAATGACATATAATATAAATCGTAAATAATCACGCTTGCTTATAATTATAATTACTTAACAGGCATGGATGTTTCGCTACTAGGAGCGTAAACAGCAAAAAAAAGTTAAGCACATGTTCGTTTACAAAAATTCCCTCTGAAAAGTCCTTCATTGGATAAGCTCAAGCTCACACACTTCAGGTGGCATAGAACTAGCCGACACGTTCTGCGGTTCGTTGTCGGGTGTATAATAATTCTTATTGAGTATTTATTTTAAACTAAAATATTTCAAATAAAATAATTATTTTGTCAAGTTAAGTATTTTAAATAATATTCAAATAATAATTAAATAATTAAAAAAATATTATTTTGATTATATTTTTTTGAATATTACTATATTAATTATAATTTCAATATTACTCATTATTATGAAATACTATTAATTGAAAGCAATTAAATTAGCATATCGTCGGCGAAGTATCAGAAAGTACTAGTTTCTGTGTTGAAGGTATAAAATTGGTACTTTTTGGAACCCTTTGCCAACGATATGATTATTTTTTTAAAATGTAGCTTATGAATGGATGGATATAAGCTTGTAATGCTGTCTTAAAATTTTTATTAATTTGACTAAAATAAAAATAAAAATGAAAGATATAAGATAACTACTAGGCTTTAGCTCGCATGGAATGATCATAGAGAGCGCTCTGGAGATAATTTGGGGAGATGATTCCAGTTCGCGTGGTGTTATCACCAGCATAGCCGAAAGGATCGACGGTAATAATTTTCCTATCAAGTTTATTCATAAATCGAAGGCCACTCTTGACGTCTGTGACAATGGCATAATTCTCGGAGGAATTGCAGGAACAATAGAATGTAGCCCAATTATAGAAACAGAGATCCGACGGCGTTGGGGTAAGCTTCTTCTTACTCTTGTAGTAATCCAGCCACGTCATCTGCTCCTTGTCCAGCCGGGCTTTGAAATCGATATAGCCGGAAATCTCCTGACCCTTCTTATTCACATCCCGGACGAAGATAATGCATGACTCATAACCCGTCCTATTCGCCTTTTCACGGGCAGCCAAGGCCTCCATCAAGGGACAAGTAATCTGCTCCGGCTTTAATTCCTTCGCTAAATATGTATCATCCTTCTTCTTCTCTTCTCGCTCGGCCCGGATATTTGCCACCATTTTGTCGAACTGCTCTCGAGATAATAATTCTGGGACTCTGAACAAACATTTGTTTTAATGCTGGCAAAATAAAAGTGACGCTTATTCCTTATTCTGTACTTATCACTCTCTTGCACTTCTTCGCGCGGCTAAACGTGAAAATGTGCTATTATTGTTTTTCAGCCATAACGTTACGAAAATTTTAGCATCTTTTCATGTTTAACCGACGATTTATCTAATTTATTAATTGGTACATTTATTTTAATTGTTACTTTTTAAAAGCTTACACGTTTACAGTATAAAACAATAATCTAAGAAATAGGAATACTTCTGCGACAATACAAAAAGCGTCATTAAATTACAATTAACTCTGAAGGATATACCTGTAACCAAGTGTCACAATCGTTCGAGCCGTTTCATCACTTTTCAGATAGAATAAATCCTTCCAAGTCACATAAAAATCCAAATAATCCTCATATGTTTGGAGCTTTTCAAAATTCGGCTCCAGCGTTTCATTGTCTTCCCCATCTCCGACATACATTCTTGCCCTTCAATAAGAGTATTTATGACCAACAATGAGTAACTTACCTATACAGTTTGTTATGAAAATAAATAATTAAAATACGTTCTAGTAGTTGTAGCTCTATAGCTGTTATAGTTTATACTATAGTTTATTATATTATAGTAAATGGTTTGGGCTACAGACTTAATCTGTAGATACAGAGGCCATCGTACATATTACGCTTTTTTTTAACTTATTGCAAATTAAGTACATGGAATAATGGAACATTAAAATATGGATGAAGTTAATTTATTTAATTTGAATTAATTTTGCTTTGTTTATCGCGGGGTAAATGTAAGAGTTTGTTTTTATTCCATTCATGACCATATCGACCATCATTTAGCTCTGCAAAGTGGGTTAACGCATTTAAAAAGCATTGAAATCGATTGACGGATGCAAGGCATTTATTTAAAATTAATATTTAAATGTATTTTAAATATGTAATAAATATTTTATTTATTAGAAACATCGTTAGGATTGTTGGAGTTAACTCATCGTGCACTTAAAATTAAAATGATATGGTAGATAACCCTTCTTGCATTTAATAAGGAACATTGAGATAACTCATTTTGCACTTAAAATTAAAATGATAGGGTAGGTAACCCTTCTTGCATTTAAGGAACATTGAGATAACTCATTTTGCACTTAAAATTAAAATGATTGTAGGTAACCCTTCTTGCATTTAAGGAACATTGAGATAACTCATCTTGCACTTATGATGTTGGATAGCCCATCTTGCATTTAAGAAATGTATGGAGATAACCCATCTTGCATTTAAGAAATATATGGAGACAACCCATCTTGCACTTATGATGGTGGATAACCCATCTTGCATTTAAGAAATATATGGAGATAACCCATCTCGCACCTCAAGCAGAGATATGTAATGTGTCTTAAATGGGGCGAAATGAGATAAGCTACGACAACTATCGTACAATTTGGAGTTCCATGAGGTGCCAGTCGGGGGAGAAAAATTTCCTGCATGCCAAAATCACAGGGAGAAGCAGGGTGTTCGGACGGCAATTGAAGGGAACGTCGGCTGCAAAAGTGTTCCTTTTTGCTGTGCACTTCCCTGCCCTGTCGTCTGTCATTGTGTCGTGGCTTTTTCTAACTGCTCCAATTATTATTACATAATCTCTGTGAATATTGGATATTACCTGTTTTAATTAATTAATTTAATATTTTTAAAGAATTTTATTACTTTTTACTGAATCACATTACAGTATTTATTCAAGTTAGTGGGACACTGATAAGGATAATCTATATTTAATTTATTTGCTCTAAATTCAATTTTTATATTTAATCTAAATTTAATTCGTATACGCGTCTGTTCCTTAGTGGTAAGGATAATAATGGCGAGCGGTAACATCCATGAGAGAACGACATTAGTGAGCATCAATAATGTTAGCCAAGATTCTTCTAGGGAATTTTTCCATCCTGGAAATATCACCTCCAGACCATTAAAACCCTGGTGAGTATGAACGAACACAAATATTGTCGTTTACAACAACAGTAAAAATTCTTCAAAAAGAAAAAACCTTTGACACTGTTGCATGAATTTTTTTAATGTTCAATACTGTCCTTTAATATGCAGGCCAACGTGGAAGCTGGACAAAGACTTTGATATTGGGAAACCTCTGGGCGAAGGTAAATTCGGGCATGTTTACCTTGCTCGAACGAAGAGAGAGCGCTTCATAGTAGCACTGAAGGTTATTCACGGCCGGCAGATTGTGGCTGAAAGGATGCAACATCAGATCAATCGGGAGACGGATATTCATATTAAACTAGAGTGAGTTGTCGATTTCTGAGTGAACTGCAGTTATGTTTGATGGAGATAATGTGGAAGATTTGTGGGAATCCTTGATAATGTTTAAAATTGCTCGAAAAATTTGACAATGCTTAATTTTTCAGGCATCCAAACATAATTCAGATGTACGGATTTTTCAAAGACGCAGAAAAAATCGTGTATGTCCTGGAATATGCGCCTGGAGGGGAGGTATATACCGCGCTGCTAAATGAGGAGTACAAAAGATTTTCTGAGTCGAGGTACTTCATGTCATGTCTATAATATATGTTAGCTATACACTGTTGAAAAAAAAACCTACCATGATGTTGGAGTGGTTTACTAGCAGTGTAGTTTTTAATTTAAAAATGTGTGTAGTTCTAGAATGGTATTGTAGAATGGTACGTGTCATTGCCGTATAAAGTTAGATAAAGGATAAATGCTTCCATCCTATGGTTAAATGAAACTGGAAGCGGTGAAACTAACGTAGTGTATATTTGGAAATTTAAGGGCAGCAACTTACATTTACCAGATCACTTGCGCTTTGACGTATCTTCATTCCAAACATATAATACATCGTGACATCAAGCCTGAAAATCTACTGTTGGGTTATTGCGGAGAAATCAAAATGGCTGATTTTGGATGGTCAATTCAGAACATATCTACATCAACGTAAGTGGGAAGACTTAAGTAGTACATTTCTTTATAGTACATATTACTTTATTCTTGATTTGCTACTGCCAAGATTGTTATTAGATATGGAAATTGCTTTATGGTTTACAGGCTACGCAAAAATCGACGAAAAACTCTTTGCGGAACATTGGATTACCTGCCACCGGAAATGGTCAAAGGACAAGCATATGATGAAAGGGTATAACACTGTTATTAACTTTAATATTCAAACTTATTTGTATACTATAAGTAGAGCCATTTTCCGCTATGGGATCGGAATAAATCCCTGCTAAGTTTTTAAGATCGTGTTTGGATTTCGTTCATGCAGGTAGATTTGTGGTGCTTGGGAGTGTTGTGCTACGAGTTCCTAGTAGGGAATCCACCATTCGAAACAAACAACCGTGATGCAACCTACAAAAAGATCACTGACCTTAATTTTTCGTATCCTGTCTGGGTCTTGTCGGATGCCCGGAAATTTATCAACAAGGTATACTTGTTACTCTACATTTTTTCTAATAAAGTTTTATACTGCTAGTGTTGCCCATTTATTATAAAAACGAATTGGAACAGATTTTGGTCCATGACCCGTCCAAGAGGTTAACTCTCCAAGAAGTACAGAATCACCAGTGGGTAAGCAAGAACAAAGTCAGTGGCGAATCGTTGTTACCGGTATTTGACAAATACAAAGACTTGCTGACTGATGATCTCGTTCTGTCCTACAAGGCTGTTTAAATGCTCCAGAGGATTTGTGCTGTCTAGATAAACGATTACGGCATCATTTCTGTCAAACGAAGTCATGGTTACCTTCTCATTTAAAGACTTATCCTTATCCTAATTTAAAGATTACTACACAATTTCCTGCATGTTTGTGATTAACTTGCCAAAACTATCGTGATGTAATATTTTATGTTCCCATTTTCAATTGTGATCTCATTTAATTGCTTAAGTCTTTAAAATCCCATAGTATGTCTATTTTACATGATCTAATTAACTACCTCTATTGGCCATTTGTCTGTGATTTACGACTGAGAACTCTAATAAAAGTCTGATTTAAGTTGTATAGTAAGATGGCTCTATATTAATTTCTCAATGTTATGCAAGTATAATACAGGAAAAATATTTGAGACAAATAGTCTTTATTCATATAATTTGCCAATTCTCTACGAACCTTAAACGGCAGAATCATTTGAAAATATATTCACACGAATATGAATCTTCCAAATAAATAAAATTACTTTGTGTCATTCGTAATAATTATAGTAGTTGATTTCTTGTATCCATCTTACAACCGTAACAATACACATGGTTGCACAGATGGCGGAAAATTTAGGAGAAACGAATATTGTGTAACAGTAAGTTACAATAATTATTTATGGTAATGGTCTAGCATAGAACAGAGTAGCAACAAGTTATTATAGTTAGTTAAACTATGATCTTCAATATCAATATCATTTTTATACATATAGGACTATTGTTTCACTATGTAAATACGTTGGTTCTACATTTTAATAACAATTCTGTACGTCGAAAACAAGAGTATTATAGAGTTATACAAAATAACATTCCTTGTATACCTGCAGCAGTATCATAACCATTGTTCCTGCAGCTTTAACAAGTTAAGTTTTTACAAGCGGATGAACATCGATTCGCTGTACTTGTTACAAATGAACATAATTACTGTAACAGTAAGTATGTTTGACAAAGAAGGAAAAGTCCTACAGCAAGCCACTTTTGCTACAGCTATTAGCTATCGGGTACAGAAGTATGGGTAAAATAGGGTTCTTCAGAATTTCGGGCGACTATGTATCATCTAATAGAGTTAGTACATTAATAAAATTTACATATCCGCTGGGGGCAGAAAGTACTGCCAACGAGGTTCCAGACTACCCGAACGACTAATTAGAATGATACCAGCAACAAGAACAAGTAGGAGACAGAGTAGCACTTGCATATTTGATCGTTGCTGTTCTTGACAATTTGGATCGTTTGAAGCTGCTACTTCAACATACTCTGCCATTGCATGTAGAGATCGGACAGTGACTCGTAACAGGGCTCTTCCCAATCGCATACTTAGATGAGCAATATCTTCCAGATCCGGATCCGCATGTAATGAGGATGTTCTTGAAACTGAATCTGGCAAAGTTGAGCTTCTAGTCGCCGGGGCGGAAGCCACCGGAGTACGTTGTGACCGAACACCACCTTCGTCTTGCGCTGAACTCTCACTTATTGGACAGCAATCCTCCGCGTTTTCTTGCGATTCTTCACTTTCTACGCTTCGCTCAACTGATAAATTTTGTAGAGGGCGCGACAAGGGTGAAGATAGGTTATAGAAAGATGGCGGTGGGATCGATGGCAGTTCAGCTGCGTCACTGGTTAACCGATTGCAGTCTACATTCTCCACTGTTAGGTTCGGTGATATTATTGATGTTACAGATAGTGGTCCTCTCGAAGAGAGCGAGTTTAACTGTAAAATAGATTGGAAAGATTAATGTTATACGTTTTACATTAATTTAAGAGTCTCAGCATGTCTTCATTAACGCTGTGACCCCCCAGTAAAGTAGCGCCAATAAATATATAAAACTTTATTTTAAAAAATCACCTCTAAATGGGGGGCTGTTAATTGAGTAAGGGACATGGTATTTGCGGTTAAATCGTTGACTCGCAGTACATCTACCTCTAATTCGTCTAAATGAAGTCGGGTGGGGAACACTATTTGTGGAGGCTGAAGGGGATGTTGAGATGGTCTGGGTAGCGGTCGGTGTGGAATCGGTGGTGGCACTTGCTCCTCTTCCCCATGTTCATGAGCATCCGAAGGGAGATGACTAACAGAACTGTTTTACAGGTAACATGTTAAAACTCATTTTGTGGACAATTATTTTGTAATTTCACACAGGATAAATAAAAAATTTAAACATGATTTCTAGTATAAGGGATTTTCTCATTGATTAATTAATCGACTTTGTAATTTTGACGGTAATTGATTCTGTAGCATATAATTTAATTGATGTAAGATTAAAATCTAATAAAGCGTGATACCTAATTACTTACAGCAATAACTTGAACAAACGCGTGCATCGGATAGGAGTTGAAGCTGCATGTAGGAACAGCCAGGAAGCATCTTCTAGTCAAACTACTTTATTGCATGCTAATACGTTCATTTAAAAGAGCCATAAATACTAAAGATCACACGAGTCAGGCTAACGATAAGGTTTTAACCTTTGCTTTTCTATTCTTTCCTCCTCATCCTCGAATGACCCAACTGCTATATTTAGTTCGAAATCCTCATCGTGGACGGGGTCTGTTTGGACTGCGACATTGATTTCACTGTTAGCAAGAATACTCCCAGTTTCCGCATCGCCATGCATAAGCAGTGGAATATTTCTGGCAACGCAAGGCTCTTCTATAACTTCTGCGGGACCAAAGATGTCATCGTCGAAGTTCGCATAGTGCCTCATGTTCACCATTCGCTCAATTGTTGCTTGGTCTAAGTCATTCTGCGGAGCAGGGGATCTATCCGGCCTTGGAGGTGGAGGTAACGGTCTACCTTGCATTATTCCTATTGCGGTGCTAGGACGACTGTCATCATCTCCTCTCCGGAGGCTTGGGCTAACAGGAGTAATTGGTCTAGCAGGGGGAGCTGGAGACGCTCTGGCAATATCTTGTATATTTTGGTTCGACTTAGTTTTATTACGTGGAGGCCTTTTGGGTCTTAAGGTGCTATACGTCCTGTGAGGTCTTGTAGGGGGTACTATATGGAACGTTCTAGGAGTGTAGCGTGGCAGTGAGAAGAACATGCCATTAGAACTACCACTTACATTTGTTGGAGCACTAGAAGAAGTTCCATCTGGTCGAACTTCTTGGCTTCTTCTTTTCAGACTATTGCCTTTATTTCCTGATTTCTTCTTTTTCTTCCTGGGGAAGGTTTTTGGCACATCCTTGTGAACAACGGCGTAGCCGGCTTCGTCAACATAGTCCAACGTATCTTCAAAGTCCTCATCACCGATTCTACTTCCACTCTCCCCTGGGGCAAGAGGAGGAATATCGTCTTCACCAACACGTTCACTTGCCAAACGAATGGTTTCTTCGATATCATCGTCGGCAAAATTAATCTCACTATCATCGATGTCAGGTACAAGACTGCCACTCTTACTCTTAACTCGTTTTGGTGGCACCGGCTGGACATCAGTGTCATCCACAAGGTTCAGCTCCAACTGATTATCTTCGATTTGATTCTCCAAATCCCTCATCCATTCGTTCGCTGCAATCGTATTGTAGTAAAAGCCTTGGGCGGGTGCTAGCTTCGGTTGCTTCCTCCGACGAGCAGGCTTAATAGGTTCCTGTTCCTCATTAACTGGCTCGTATCTTCCATCATCCTCTAAATCTTGGTCGATCTTCCGTAACTCTTCTTTGACTCGGCGGATTCCCTCATCTTCCTCTTCTTCCTCCTCCTGAATAGATGTTACTTCTTCCTGTGCAGTCTCAGGTTCAACTTCCTCTTCTTCTTCATATTCTTCCTCGTCCTCAGGGTTAGCATTGATGTAAGCTGAAATATACCCTGGAGTACGTTTTCTTTTTGGGCGTTCAGGTGGGAAAGTTTGGAAATTAGTGGGAGATTTGCGATTGCCTTTACGAGGCGGCTTCTTGGGACTCCGACCAGGTCGTGAAGGAGGACCTGGATGATCAAAACCTTCTAAGGCATTCATTGTAGGTCTGAAAGCCTGACGAAGCTCTTCTACCAAGAATCGATTTACTTCTTCTTCATCCTCTCCCTCAGAAATGCCCCTTTCTCGGAGGAAAAATTCATCTGAGTCAATTTCTTCCAAAACGCCTTGACGACGACCATGCAAGATGGAAGAAGAAGCCATGGAAGATCGAGGAGAATCTCGAGAAGATGCTTGACCGGAGAAAGGCTCTTCAGAAGCATCTCTGCTCTGAACTAAATCAAGTGGTGATTCCCAATCTCTGTCAGCTCGACCAAGTAATTGACTTCTGGTAACCAACTTACCATCATCCTCTTCCTCCTTGTTCCTTGGTTTCCTCTCATTCGCAGAGTGGCGTCTGGGCGGGGCTTGACTAGATCGTGGTACCGGAATTTCTCGTCCTTCGGGAAGTTCCTCCAAAACCATTGGAGTTATAGGAGTCACTTCTGGTTTATTGCCTCTTCGCCGAAACTTAAATTTGGTTTTAGGTTGATAGGCTTCTTCTCCCTCTTCAGCTGCTGCTAATTCTCGATCAGCTTTTCGTTGAGCGTCTCGCTGTCGAACAGCTTCTTGCTTAGCTTTCACTTCCTGTACAGCATTGACTCCAAACTCTTTGATCCCATGTCCTAATACTTTCATAGCGTTACCCAAATTTTTTCCCGTTTGTGCCGCAATGGCTTTGGATTTTACACCAACGCCTTTCAGTTTCCGACTGAACTCCCCTTTTCCTTGTTGTTTGCTGGGAGTTGGAACACGTTCTTCATCGTTATCTTCTTCGTATTCTTCCTCTTCATCGTACTCAATCTTTTGACTGTGGTGTCGTTCTTCAAACGGCCAGCGTTGTGTGTCTGAAGTGGTTTCAGAATCGACTTCGACAGAGGGCTGTGTAATGTAAATTTGAGGTTCTCCAAGCCTATCTTGTTCTCCTTCTTCTTCACGAGCTTCTATCTCAAGTCCATATTGAGCAGCTAATTGGTTTTGCGTCTCGTCAGGTCGATGTTTGCGAGAAAATTTCGTTTTAGGAGGATCCGGTCGAGGCGGTGGTGTTTTACTGCGCTTGAATCGTTTTGTGAAATCCATGTCAATAAATTTTCTTTTCTTTTCCGGTGTTTTTGCAGGCTTGGATGCCGAAGATTCTGGTGTTTTTGCACGTTTAGATTCTGGCGTTTTTGGAGGCTTAGGCTCTGGCGTTTTTGCACGTTTGGATTCTGGAGTTTTTGGAGGCTTCGGTTCTGGTGTTTTTGCCCGTTTGGATTCTGGTGTTTTTGGAGGCTTCGATTCTTGTGTTTTTGAAGCCTTCGATGGTGGAGGTTCCGGTTCTTCGCCTGCATGATCTGCCTCCTCATCTTCTGTAGACATAGGCATGTTCATGGATTCTGCCAGTTCCTTTACCATTTGATCTTGCAGCTCCTTTGCTTTTAGAATTTCTTCTTCCTTTGCTCGTCGAAGCTCTTCATCCAGCTTGTCTTTTTGCTGTTTTTCTTCAGCCTTTTGACGCTTTTGCTCTTCTTTCTCCTTCTCTTTCCGCAATTTTTCCTCCGCCTTAAGTCGTTTCTGCTCTTCATCCTTCTTGGCCTTTTCTTCAGCTTTTAAGCGTTTCTGCTCCTCTTGCTCCTTTTGCTTCTGAAGTTTTTCCTGTTCCTTCAATCGCTTCAGGTCTTCCTGTTCCCGTTCTCGTTGAAGTTTCTCCTCTGCTTTAAGGCGCTTCAGCTCTTCATCAGCTTTCTTTTTCTCTTCATCGGTTTTCTTTTTCTCGTCGTCAATTGTCTTCTTTTCGTCATTTGCTTTCTTTTTCTCCTCCTCACCTTTTATTTTCGCTTCTTCTGCTAATCTTTTCTTGTCCGTGTCTGAAACTGTTTTCCTATGTTCCTCGACAATAACAGGCTGTAACTCAGGAGTGGGAGTGCTTACAGCAGCTATTTGGAAATTATTAGCTTCAGGAACTACCTGGAACTCCAGAGGTTGAGGTGCTGGTATGGTCTCTTCAGGTATGGGAATCTGCTTTGGCCTTTCAGCTTCCGGAATTAATGACAGCGGTTCTGTCCATCCACCTTGTTCAGGTACTTCGACTTCCTCAGGCTCCTCTTGTGATTTCTTATCTTTGCCTTTCTTTTTGGCTAATTTGATTCCTGTCCATTGATTAAATTTGGGACGAACAGGCAAAGATATTTTACTGATCCGTTGCTTCACTTGTCCGGCCTTGTTTTTAAGTTGTTCCAATGCACTTGGCTTACTTGGGCCAGCCTCTTGTACTTGTGCCTCATCTGCAGTCGGAACTTCGTGGTCAGCAACTGAAGAGGCTGCGTCATCTTGTGGTACGTCCGGAGAAAATGAAATAGTTTTGTTACTGAGTGGGCGAACACTTGATGTTTCACCAACTTTTGGTAGTTCTTTGTTGCGAATTCCAGCCGTGAAAACTGCCTTTTGTGAATGTGGATCTTCTGGATCGGGGTGAAAGTTGAACCATTCACGATCTCCGTCCACAACAGTCAAGTCATGGGGATCTTGTAGGTCAAGGCCATCCAGTCCTTCTGACGTAATAATCTGCTCGTACAAACAGTTACATTCTCATTTACAACGAAACCAGAAGAGCAGAGACGTCAGCTGCACTAAATGTAAACACACTACGAGTAATAAAACAAACATGGTGATCTGCAGTAGTGTATGTATTATTATTACCTCGATATCGGGCGGAATCTCAATCATCCGCTCATCCAAGGAAGCTGTGTCATGATCTTTATGCACATTGTAACCGCTTCCATAAATCGGGGGAGGGTTGACGGGTTCGTATAAGTTATCACTGCAAAACGATCAAATACAAATTAGATTTAACTATTTTTAGCTGGATTATATTTTGATATTTCAGTTACATATTCGATCATATTGGAATGGTTTTTTGCAAACGCCTCCATTTGTAGCACATGCCATTTTTAAGCAATGTGGAACAAAGTAGACTTTGAACACGATTTGCCCCAACCTTTCTCAAGACAGACGTATATGTTACTATAAAAAAACTATATAGTAGTTAGGTTAGCCTTTATGAGATGTAGTAAAAATAAACAGATTTCCTAAGCATGTAATATTGTGACGGTTATTTTTTGCTTGAACAACTCCCAGTTACGCATATGATCTAAATACTTTTAAAGGTATAGCTTACTTAGATAAAATCTGCAATATTATTAATGAGCAGTGCTTAAACTGGGACACAAGTTCCAGGACTTATAAAATACAAAAATTACAAGATGGCTGGTGGTTAAAATTGAAATAGCACACTGCGAATTGCAGTACTGTGTAAATTACATTGGAACTCAGAAGTATAAGGCAAACTCTGCTTTAAACATAAGCAACAGATGGAAAACCATTTGTCTCTTGTCTGATAAAATAATGAGAAATGTTGTTAGCATTATTTTTAAGTCGAGTGACTAATTTTCTAGAATCGGTAAGTTATTTAGGAAATAAAAAGGGAGTATTGAGATATGGTAATTTGAGTTAAACCACATGTGGTTAAGTTGTATAGTTAGTATAGTATTTTGGCTTAGACGTAATGTATTAGATGTGCGGAGATGGTGAAAACTGGGAACCTGTATCGTTTATTGATCCGATCCATGTCGAATCGTTTAGGTGTAGGTAAAATAGGGTTTGATTGGGATATTTTCTTTGTTTTCGGCTTCGGTGTGGGAATGTCCCATTCCCAGCATGACTTAGAGTTTGACCCAGCGGACGCTGAGGGGTAAGTCTGACACCCACAGAATACGTAAGGTTTTTCCATTGAATCCCATTTCACACACTACACAACTAAACAGTTTTTAACTGGACAATCAAATAAAGCGAAATTCAGGACATAACGGAGCCACGTCAGGACCGAGACTCAAGATAAAATTAGACTTTTGAGCCAAAAAATCCTTGGCGTACACACTGGGAAGAAGACACACTCCTTGCCTAACCTATCTACACTACTTCTTGATCCGCTATGGATAGAACAGTCAACTTTTGCCAACCACGCTCACATACACAACTAACCGAATAAAATTCGTTTCATCTTCAACCTCTACAGTAGCACGTCAGGAAAGAACATCCTGTCTCCTTGTACAAAATTCTAGTGCAAGATTCTGTTTGTTTCTCCTAGGCTGTTCAAATCTTCTTTTTATAATTATATCTCTTCAACTCGGTTTTTTTCACCTCTATACGTTAGTGGTTTGCATAGCTGTTCATATCCCTACACATATAAATTGCACGCAAGCCTACTCAACATTTGCTTTACATTTTACAACTATTGCTCCAACTATTCCTCAACTCACTAAATTCTATGCATCCTATAATTACGAATCTACTACACTTCAGCAACAGGGGAGAGAGCTAAAAACGTACATGCGAAACAGCTGAAAGATGTTTTATGCATGTATATCACCGTAACCTTACACTGGGTCATATGCATACATAGTTACTAAATTGTGTTTAATTCTAACTACATGCTTAACAGTCTGCTTGTATTATACATATTTGTTGCTAGTGACCGCTATATTTATTATAGTCGAGAGATAAGCACCTTAAAATCAGCTAAAGACACCTCAAAATCATATCATAGCCCGTATTCGATTTCATATTTCATTTGTTTTGTATCTTGCCGAATATGTTGGTGTTTATTCCATGACCGTTCCATTAATACGATTTGCTTTCGTACTTTTAGGTAAAAATATTTCATGCCACAATAAACCCTTTTCCCTTCGATGATCGAGCTATACGTACATCTACATAAACATGTGCATGTTTGCTTGCAATATAATGAAAATACAATTATTCGTACTTACAGCATCAACTTCTGCTGTATATTCCTACTAAATGTACCAACAGTAACGCTGGCACGATTTCCAGTCATGTTCACTCCGCCTAAGAGTATCACAGATTTTGAACCTATTTTTATAGTGTGTACCTTGCCGTTCCATCACTCTTATTTTCGTACGCATGGATATCTTTTCTGGTTTTAAGAAAGTGATGCAGCACACATTAATATGGTGCATTTTATGTTACTTCCACAGTCCTACAAATTGTGTCACTCCGGTTGTTTATTTAGTAAATATCTGTTTTGAAATTAAAAATATACATGTTAAAGTATTGCAACTAGCGAATGTCTATAGTGTAACTATGTCTGTTAGGATATATCTCAGGTTTTAAAATTCCTGGGCATCAATAAGGTTCAAATGGTTCTCTTTTATACTGTAGTTGTTTGCAGTTTGCATGCCAGATACTTGATACCACACTAGATTAGTTTCATAAGATTGGCCTGCCAACATTTAAACCCTATTTACGAACATGTAGGTGAATCTTCTATAAGTCACTATAAGCACCTACGGCTTAAATGCGTGTGAAAACTGAAAAACAATGCGTGATTTAATAGTGTCAAGTTACCCATAGAACGAATAATAACATGAGTAAAAAGCACCAAATCCAACGTTGATCTCGCACAATCCCAAAGGGGAACATGTTCCATTACCGAAGAAAGTTGCTGAATGTATAGACGATTAAGTAGGTACATAGGTTTGGAAGTAATCATTCATACAAAATTGATATTTTTCGTTGGAGGAAATTGCAATGGACAGAAAATGTATATCTTTTGACAAGTTGTCGGTCGTTGACTCTAGAAAATAGTATATAGTGCTAAATTTCTACGTTTTCATACTGGTAAAATCCAACTTTACATCTATAGGGACGTATGTATATGTCATATCACATGACTACATTGATAAGCATAATATTTAGCTTATACATATGCATGAGGTTTAATATTAGCATATTCAATTTGACTGCACTAAATCCTCACAGTTTCGTTACAAGTTCAAATCCATGAAAAATCCCTAATAAATAGCTCAGCCTTTTATAAACGGCTGAGCTACTATACTGTATAAATACAAGTATTTATAAAAACCATGTCATCATTGGAGGCATCAGTTTGTAAGTTGTGGGACTTGTCCCTGTGCCCAAGGAACTAATTTTTAGTGCTTACGGGAAAACCCGACAACCGCACTCTCTGAATTGAACTGTGTTGCTTTTATAGGAGAAGCTTCAGAAATATACCTTCGACCTTTGTGCTCTCAAACGAATCAATGAGTATGTGAGCACTGAAACGATGGTGTTCGGTACACCTAAGCTAACTGAAGCAATGTTGCCAATG
Source organism: Lipothrix lubbocki (assembly GCA_034696945.1). Classification (NCBI taxonomy): domain Eukaryota; kingdom Metazoa; phylum Arthropoda; class Collembola; order Symphypleona; family Sminthuridae; genus Lipothrix; species Lipothrix lubbocki. The sequence goes on from JAQGAK010000997.1 coordinate 28,476, forward strand.
AGGGTTGGAAGCAACGAAGAACAATGCGGTTGGCATTTTAGAAAAGGAACAGTTTATCAGATTATAAAAGAAGGTAGAAATAATAGTATGTACGTGCATTATTAAAAATAATCTTTTGCATTTGTTTATATTAGTTTAAACTTTTGGCCTTGGCAAATAACTCACAGGATTAAATCCTAGTCTAAAGAATTTAATATTTGCAACTGTTGCAGCATCCCAAGAATAAATATATTTACTCGTAATTTCTAGAATGCAGTATCACAGTTGACTTGAATATTTATTTCTCAGCAATTTCACAATTTTTTTCCATCTTGACATTTTGCCTGGTTTATTAATACTGCGGTAGATGTATACGTACATACATAGGTATACTGTACATACAATGAAGGCTGTCAACATTATAGTGTCTAAGCCGTTGGACGGTTTCACGGAAGTCTCACTAGCTGGTAATTATTTTCGTCCGTAATTTCTATAGTTAGATGCGTTTGTATCGTGACGGCAACGAACTATATCATAGCTATAGTATGTACATACAAGACTCGGCAGCTACTGCTTGGTGCAACTTTGTTGTCAGAAACAGCATGTTACTACTCCTGTAAATTTATTCTGACTTTGTGGCTCTTTCAAAGAGCATCACAGATTACCTATATGGTACTTGGGATGCTGTTCATTAGCCCACATGGCCTCTTTGTTTTTCGCATATTTGGTATGCTTTATTTACATCATCACATAACTTTCAGTTGCTATCCAACAGGAATCGAGTGCATTGCTGAGTCAAAAGTTGAGTTTTGCCTTGTCTATATTTATGAAGCGAAAACACTCGGTGAAATATAATATATAGCCTAATGAAATGCCTTTTGAGATTTTGTCTGATGGCGTAAACATGTAATTGTCGTGATTACAGTTAAGTTTTTACTACTCTCGGCAAATCACTGTGTTTAATATTTTGCGTAGGCTAAAATATCATTTTTCAGGAAGAAAAGTAATTGAGGTACTTGCGGAGGGATATATAAAGTACGCAGACTTCGACCCCAGAGGTTTCTATGGTTAAATTGTTAGCAAAATTTTTCTACCTTTTAAATATGGTTAAATTGTTCTGATGAGGCATCCAGCAGAGCTTGAATGTATATCGTTACAATACAAGGATGCTTCAGTGAGATCGTAAAAAATACACGAAAGAATTATTACTCAATTGCACCAACCGAGCTTCAATTTGGGGTTAAAATCTAACTTAACTCTCGTCATATTGTTAGTTTCACTGTCATAAAGGACTTTTAAATGGTATAATTTACCCTTCGTCGTCGTGTCTATCTAAATAAGTCCAAGGGTAACCACCCCGTTGACGTTGCCGCCGAATTTCTTCCCATAAATACGTCTCCGGTGGAATCGGTGGTCTCCACCATTCTGAAAACATACAAGAAGATAAATGACTCAAAGAATGGAAGCAGACTTGAACTGTAACCATGCTCAAATATTGCATGTATCATGTATGCAGTGTTTTGTATATCCTGCATTTCGGCTTATTTTGCGCTTTAGCTTTGTACATATATGACATATGTATATATAATATATACAAGTTATTACAATGTCATCTTCCCAGCATCATAAATCCATGTTAGGAAAATATAGCTTTAATTTTTTATTTTTCACGTATATGACTAACGCCATGAGAATCAGCTTATCTTGTTTCTGTGAGTTTGCAAATTATTGCTTTATTCGACGGTCTTTACACTCTGGGTATCTGTATTGCTGAGTTGTTAGTGGTAAAAAGGTAATATACGAGAACTTCCTAGTGTAGAAATAATTAGCGGGCATAACGAATCGAACGGACATGTGTGTGGTCACATTTTACACTGATTAGTATGCGTCGGAAACTTTCAGCTTACTAAAGCGATTTCGTAAAACGATATAAAAATTTAAGGTTGTATACGTGCCATGTGGTACAAAGGATTATATTAAGTTGTACTTATTGTTGCTATTTGTTATATTCTATAAATGTTATACATCATCCATGATGTCATTTTAAGAATGTCGCATCCGTACAATATATGTGTATAGGTTTACTTATCTAGCATAAGTGGATGCAGTTGTATGGTCAAGAGGCCGTTTAAGCAACTCATGTCACCTTCCCATAAAAGGCAGAAAGGGAATGAGCTGTATCTCCTGCAACATACTTGATCTATAATGCACTTGCATTCAGTTCGGAAACCTCATTATTTTTTACTGGAAACTTTGATCTCTACCAAGTCATATTAGGGATTGGAGAATTAATCCAATGTTGAAAATGGAGTGTAGGTTCATATACAGCAGATACTTATATACGACAGTGTCTAAACACAGAACGGTACTCAGGAACTGTGCCTACACAAACATTGCCTTTATCAAAAGTCCTGTGTGATCTTGATGGCAACGAGAAATCCAATCTGTAAATTTTTCTGCTACCCGAATGTGGTGACAATTTAGTATTTTCTCAAGTGTGTCAAAGTGGAGAAATACATCTTCTCGCTTCACATTAGGGGACGCAGAAATAGAATTTATCATCATATACATACATACACAAAATACATTGTATTAACTACACCACTAAATGTCTGAAAAGGATTCGGGTTGATTGTAATCTGTAAACCCTACTACTGGTTTTTATTCGTAGAATAACAAAATAGATAGATGTCGGAGGAGCTGCTTGAGAAAATCTATTGTTAATTGCAGCAACCATTTCCTATGTTAATTATGTATAATGACTACTACGCAATGATCTATGCGCATAATTTTTGGTTAATTAATGCTAATTAAATTCGTGGTAAATGTCTAATAATGCTTGTATGCAAAGAATGCAAGCAGAAGATATTCAGGGTAAACAAGGAAGTAACTTTCATACTTTGTCCTTGCTGTTATACTAAACTATACTTCTAGCCGAGTTGAACTGCTTGGTATGCGGACAACATAATCAAGCCGAAAGGAGTGCTCACTACCGACTCATTTGACAACGTTAGGTAGGACAGCAATTATTATGAGCTTTTATTTATGCCTAAGTGCTTATGAATTGGATTATGCTAATTAGTTGTGAGTAGTGCTTTCGTGGTCTTGTTTGTCTACAGTATACTGCAAAACGTATGCTCAAATTTCACCAGTTTTGAAACCAATCTGTGTATTTTCCGGCCTCTTTTTTTGTCAAAGTACATAGATACTTGTTTCTACCTTCTCCTTGCATATATAGAAAGTCAATTGAACTAACTAAAAAGCTTTTAAATATTTTGTGAAGTATTAGAGCTCGCTCTTGTTGTTCAAAAATCAAAAATTCCCAGATTGTCATTATTGAGGAAACGCAGAAGTACAAAAGCAGCAGTAGTCTGTAGTGCAATTAAGACTTGATGTATAGGTGCAACTGTGTTTAAATCCCCTACGTCTGCTGTATCACAAGGAAAATTGTAAACAGCACGCGTGAGCAAAATTAATGACACTTGAAAACATTCCATGTGTATATTCTAAGCGCGTATCCATAGTGTGTATTACTTCAAAAACTATGAATACTTGATGAGACAAAATAATTTTCTTTTCCTTCCGCTGTTATTCCTGTAACGTACACTCCAGAAGATTACTCAATTGCATGCCGGCAAATATAGAACGCCCAGGGTAAATCAGGGTATTAAAGGAAACCAAAGTTACGTACACGTAGTTTCTTGTCTTTGGTATACCTTCTGTCGTGTACAAAGTATTGCAACTGAGTCTATTTTTGAAGTCATTCTTGTGCTTTCTCAATTCCTGTTTTTGGATATTTTCAGATACCGAATGCAAAGCGTTCGAGATGTATTTAACGCAGCAGTATTTGTGTTTGCGGTTGTTCAGCCATAAAAACATAACATGCTTATGTCAGAGCTTAGAACTAGTACATTGGAAAATAACTTCATTATGTTCTTAAAATGCTTTTCTAGGAGCTATCTTTTCATAGGGAAATTTTGATGCTCAGTTTTGAGAATAAGCAACGGCGTGAAGATTACTCGCAATAACAAATTATGTATAGGTATGTATACACTATTCTGTTCATAATCACAACAAATGATGACAAAATATACTGATGATAAGGATCGGATTGCAGTTTTGAAGATCTTCGGGCTGATGTGAGCTTCTGCTATGAATAGGCTTATTGTCGACAACGATATGGCTGCAGAATCATTTCCTTTCCACAAACTCATTTTCATAATTACCCATGTCCTCTGTACCTCAACATTTTCCTTTTAGGAGCAATTATTTATGTACCAAGATATGCTAGGCTAATGTATAGGTCAAACACCGTAAAGTTAAAGTAGATCAGAAATGGAATTGCAGATACCTACGTGAATTCAAAGCTTCTATGCGGCTTTTAGCTACCAAAGAGAATTTGAAAATAGCAGTAGGTATTGCTTTTATCAAGTGAAATATCTGATAGTTTAAAATAATCCAAGACTATAGCATCACATACACTACAAAGATTGCAGTTGGCACGTTGGCAAATTAAATGTTTGAAGGCAGGAAAATGTAAGAAAACAACAGCAGTGTACTGAAAACCTGCAGTAGGACAAATAACCTAGGATTACCCCATTCCGTTGTATATTGAAAATAATTCTAAACTTACCAATGCAAATATTCCAACTAGAATATATGTATATAAGGTATTATTTATAAATTCAAATTTAAGTGATGGTTGGTTTAAATGCTATACACAACAGGTAACTATTAAATCCTTGTTACAGCATTTGAAACAAATGTTTATTGCATGTAATCAATCACTTCTCATTTTCAACCTGCTTGACAGTGACAAAAATGTAGTACGTATTGGTACGCAATAATTTGAAAGTATTAAATGCGCGGATCAAGTAGGAAAGTAATCAAATCAAGAAATGTGGACAGTATAAAGATAAAAGTTGTACTTACTAGGAGTTGTTGGTCGACTGTGCTCTTCATGGTCTTCTTCCTCATCGCGTTGTTCTTCCTCTTCCTCCATAATTACTTATAATATACTCAAAGCTCTGCTGTATACAAAATACTAGAATAGCATTTAACACTGATGTGGTACAAAACTTACGATAAACATTGGAACACTTGAGAGAACAAGTCAAACAAATTTGGAGACCGATTAAATGAACATAGAACAATGTAATGTTAGATTATGTCAAGAATATCGGAGAATGTGTGAATAGAACGAGAATGACAGACAAAAAACGGGCTATAGCCTGCAAAATACTACTAAATGGTAACAAAGCGACGAAGACCAAAAATGTGTCGACAATCATGGGAGTCACAACGACGGGTTTAACCTCGCTTCAGCTTTGATTACCGCAGCAGCAAAACTTCTTGAGCTTGATCACAGGAAAGCAACAGCATTTGGCATACGTAGTCAAGCTAGTCAAGCAACATGTTTTACTTACAGTGCATCTATGTAGTTTTTGCCGTGAATAAGTCTCCGGACCAGACACCTACACTGCCACTTCCAAATATAGATACCCCAACAATTTCACTTTTCCGATCTCTATCCTCATCGTCGCGTCCTACATCATTCCATCTTCTTCATATGGGTAGCAGTATGTGAGAATATACACAAAATTTGCATTTCCTTATGCACACCCCTATATGTACACAGTTTTGTACACAAGTTTTGAAAAAAAAACACTCAACCTTAATAACCCTTTCCCAATTTATTTGTTCTTTTCTTACATCACAAGAGCACCTCATCTGCATCCATTTCAGGTATTATTTTGATAGCTTAACAACTTGATCGCATCAAGAATCTAAATAACGTACTCAGGTATGAATAAAAACAGTATTTGTCCAGTGATAATAAATGCAGGAAATTAAAATTTGTTTGATTGAAGATTGACTCCATCGCTTAAATCACAATCAACAAAGACACATACACACTTAAACAACTCCAAAACACGAACTAGCCATGCAGGCAGACTTCATATGGCTCAAATGCTATGAATGATTTAAAAGTAATACAATAAAAACTTGCTTATAATCGTAAACCATTTCTACTAACTTCTACTGCAAGGCTGTTTGACTAAATCAGGAGTTTTAGTCAAACAATTAACGATGGTTGACGTAAAATTTTTAACAGGCGATTACTTCAAGATCAACATCACTAGTGTAATATGTGTGAACATGTCACTCCTTTGTGTAAGTTAATGACAGGATGTCATATCGCTAGTATACATATATGCTTACATTTAGTTTCTGCTGTTACAATGACAAACAATAGGCAATAAAAATATTCCCCCTGCATATCTTACATGCGTTCGGCTGGAGTTATTAATTTCAGAATTAAGTGCGTTTCAGCAAGGCATGAATATCTGTATATTAAGCTACACCCTTGACAATGTCTTGCAGTGTTATATCTATAATTGCCTCACCGCTTAGTCGCAACTACATATTTAAGTGTAAATTCAAAAGTTTCAACTACACAAGAATAAACTTTAACTAGAAAATGATTTTATACATTCGTTTATTGAGTTGAAGTTGGTATTGACAATGAAATACTCATTATTTTGAAGTCATGTATGAATTCAGGTTTCAGGAAACTTCCTTCCAAAAATGTATAGCTTGTACACAAAATTAAATTGTAAATACAAAAATATTGTTTTTAGACAGCCTAAGACAGTGTCTTTCTAATATTTCGGGAATTCCCATTTAAAAATAGATCCATCCTGACAGCAGCTAAGGATGTAGTCTGAACAAGGGGAAAAGCGAACGCGTGTCACTTCCGCGCTGTGAATGCAACCCACGCGTACTAAACACCCTTCGCGGTATGACCACAGCTACAAAAATTAAATAAATAATTTGTTAGTATACGTGATTCTTCGTTTTTGTTATTAATATTGAAAATTTGAAACTAAAAAAACTGGCTTACCTTAACTTGGCGATCTCCCCCTGCAGTCACAATGTAGCAGCCATCTGGTGACACATCCACTGAATGAACAGGATCGGACTCAGAAGCAATTATCTCTCTAATCGTTGAGCCATCGAATGTTTCATAATAACCAAGTTTGTGGTTGTGAGTGACTCCAACAACCTGTACAATGCACTTAAGCTTTAGGACAATGTTGTGAGTTGTGACTGACTTTAAAAAAAATAATGAAAACGTTACCTGACACTCCGAAGGGTGCCAAGCCACATCAAGGAACAGAGTATCTTGAAGAATTAGAGTTTTTCGAATGAATTTCTTTAAACACCAGATTATTATAGATCCATCCCCAGATGAACTGACGACCTCAGAGTTGTCGGACTTCATCCGAAGACCTGTAATTGGTCCAATGTGCTCTTTCATGATAGCGATTGGTGTTTGTTGTTGAGGACACAGCGCCCAAACGCGAACTTGCCCTTCTTCGCCGCCGGAAACTAGTCGTTCGCCATCACTCGTTATAGCTAAAGCTGTCACTCCACGGATATGGGCATTGTAGATTACCCACAATGGAGAGCCTGTTTGAGGAGTGTAAGTTCGAATGTGAGCATCGCTCCATCCACTTATGATGGAACGTCCGTCCTTACTAAATATAACCGCGTTTGCGGTCATATTTGCAACATTGATCCTCACTAATTCTCTCATCTGACAGGCATTCCAAATCCGAACATCTTCGAAATTACATGACGCGAAGACCTTAAATCAAATGAGCATACATAGTCCCTGTAAACACCTATTCTCAAGACTTCTTCTTAACTACTTTACCTAGTACCTTTGCGGCAGAATTTTTAATCAATATCATGATTACGTTTAAATTAAAACGTTTACCTCCGAATATCCCGCCGGAAAGGCAATATCATTAACGACAGAGTAATGGGATGATGCCAGCATTTTGGTGCTGTCCAAGCAGCCCAGTTTCGTGTGATAAACTTCGTTCAAAGTTGAACCCACGAATACTTCCATGCAGCAAATGGCGATGGATGTGACCTGCCCGCGGACGCACATCTGGGGCCCGTATTCTGTTAAAATAAATAGCTGTTCTCCTTTGCAACAAACTTCAGTAATCTTCCCCTGCGCTACTGTTCCGTTACCAGCTCCAACGATCAAGTCTCCATTGTCAAGGATTTGCAATGCTGTTACTCCTGTATAATATTGACAAATTACATTTTCGTACTTTATTTCATTTCATAGGTATTCATTCATTTGGTACGTTGAATGCTTTATCCTTTCAAACCTCCTTTGTATAAGTGGTTATTACGTCCCTTCTCACAGCTCTTTGGTCTTCTAGTGATCACGGCGCAAATGGAAGGACCTGGTGAAGGTGGTCCGATTGGGTCGCAGCAAACTCCAGATGGCGGTGGCAGGTTAAGCTTCACCTTGATTATGTCGCCTGTGCCAGTACCGCAGTATGCATATTCATCATTGGCGTCAACCTATAAGATCAAAATAACTAAAAATTATAAACAGAATATGATCATAGATTTGAGTTTCCCAAATATGTTTGGGAGATAGTAATAACAACTCTAATAAAGTGTTTGACTTACTCTCACAACCAAAATGTCTCGCTTAATTTTTTTCAGATTTGCTCTCTCAGTTTTAAGCCGATTCGTATTAGTGTCAAGGATCCAAATGGACAGATAATCATCTCCACCCATGACCCATACATCATTTCTTTTATTGGTGCAGGTAGCCACTCTCGGAATTCCATTTCGTCCTTGACAGGCTTTAGCGCCTGATTTATAATATTGGTTATGATTCTAATTCCGAAGTATAATGCTTTAAAACAAAACGGAAATTTCAGTATGTTACGGTTACCTGAAATACATTTGCAATTCTCCACATCCCAAACGACAATTCCACCATGGTCATCCAAGTTCCCAACACTAAGCAAATATTTCCCGTCGTTGGAGAAACTGACAGCATTCACCCTGGTTGAATGTGAGCTGTAACGGCCGATGATACAGCCCGAACATGCATCCCAAAGTATTACGTCAGCCTGTAATTGTGAATCCCATCTTTTAATCGATATAGACCGCATTAGAGAAAAATCATAGCGCACAGTAACAGTTATTGCGGACTTACCTTAAAACCCATGTAATTCATTTGTCCGGAGGCAATATAGCGACCTTGTCGCTCCAAATCAATACATGTTACGTTGTTTCCATGGCCAATCATGAATGTTTGTCTCCCGGACATTGTGTCAGCACTGATGACATTTGTGCCTATAGCGTATATTAAATTCTGGCCCGTTGTAAGTAATCCATTGGAGATTTTACCTGCACATTGCAAAATATGAATGGGATTAAGTGCAATGAACATTATTCTTGAACTTCACCACTGTTGCCAGAATAGCTTACCTTCAAATCCGATGGTTGAGATCAAAGGCAAATTACAGGCTTGCTCACACATTTTGCCTGCTTTCAAGTTAGCCCACTCCCAAGTTTAAACAGTAATTTCAAGTTCTAAGTAGAGACAGATGTTAGTACAGAATGCTACATTAACATTAGGAATCCACAGTTTTACTTTTGTAGACAGTTCAATAGTAAGTAAATCGATTGATCAATAAATGGAATTAATTTTCGCCGGGCATCTACATGAACACAAAACGACAAAACAAGGGGAAAGTGGGGGTGTCGTACGTTCTTCATATGCTGTACACATTTTTATCGAACTCTTGGACCTGTTGCTCAGATCGTTCGTTGTATGTATGTATATTGTTTATGTATATCATTACCTCTGCTGAATCAACCTGCTGGCTGGCAGTGCCCTCCCAGAATGCCCACATTCTACCATATAGTTTTGTAGTATATACAAATTTTTCAAGGGTAGTGTTGCATTCTGAGAAAAACATTATATTTTACCTGGATTTGTATGATCGTTCCGTCTAAGTATGCGCCTTTCTCTACCCGGTCGCCTGGTGAAATTTTTTCTGGTGCTGATTTATTTTCTTCCTTTCAACTTGTTATGTGATTGATTTTTGTTCAAACGCTGCGTCTTGATATGTATGCGTGTGGGTGTATTACCCGCGTTGTATATTTACGACTATGGTTTATTTATTATTATAACTTCATCATTGTATATGTCGTCAATCAGTGCTGTCATCGACTCATGTCATGTCAGTCAAAAGTCAAATCAAATCAAAATCACGCCGCTCGGCGCTCACAGACACAGGGCTAGTTAAAGCCAAGCCAACTACAGGCAAATTAGTTCACCACCACTAACCCTCCTGGGAGTTTTAATTTATTTTTTGTCAATTAGGCTATTGAAATATTGCATAGCTTACCACATAAATACAGCTCTAATTTTTTGAAAACTATTTTGATAGCTGCTTTATTTCAAGTACCATCTAAGATATTCTATTTGTTTTCCTAACAACTTTTTATTTTGTACCTTGGGCGACATAGTCCATTACCCATTTTCCTCCACAGTCATGTGTACATTGTATTTCGTTCCATTCATGCATGATTTATCATATCATTTTATTTATTAGGTATTCATCACTCATGGTCCAATCCAAAATGCATTAAAACAAACTGTGGAACAGATCATTATAATGGTGTGTTCCACAGTTTTTCTCAATTTTATAATAAAGAAATATATTAAGGTAACTTTATTCATATTATATTACTACAAATTTATATAAGATAATGCTGGAGCTGGAGATGTACATCTTTAGGGATGTCAGCTCACAGTTTTCAAGTTGAACAACAATATGCATCCAGATATTATTATTCAGATTAATTAAATTAATTCGATTGCTCTTACCCAAAACAACTGGACACTTCTTAAAATGATCCAGTCTACTTTAATTGTCAAAATAAAATGGTTAAAAAATCTACATTAAGCATAATAATAGATTAATTATTAAACAAAACAATTACAAATGTATTCAAAAAGTAAATAATTTAAAAAGCCTATACGTATACGCAATCATTTAAAGCAGTAATAATTTAAATAAAACAATTTAGAAACATTACATTTTTATGGAAATAATAATTGATGATTAAATCAAAACAAAAAAAGCTACATAACTAAAATACTTAAAATAATTCGTTTTAAAAATAAAATTAAATCATTTTATCTTAGAAAATGAACATAATCACAGATATTACAGTAATAATAAAATTAATGATTACCATAAAACAATAAAATTAACCATTGTTGAATTGAAATATTAATGCTAATGATAATTAAATCATGGCCACATTTAATATTGTGGTGTCAAAATTGACAAATGCATGACAAGTAATAAGCATAGAATAAGCGTCAGGCAGCGAAGCGAAATCCAGTCAAGAAAGAGGTAAGAAGAAGGAGGTGATAGAGACACCAGAGTGACCAGAGCAAAAACAACAAGAAGAGGAGCAAGAAACAGGAAAGAACAAAAAGTATTTCCTTATACAAGGAATCCGCGTGGATAGAGCATGTATCCTTGGTAAATCCCGACCCAACTGGAGCCAATCGTGGACTTCCCTGGAGGAGGCATATTTAGCGCGCGAAAGTTATGCCGCAATTAGATAGGCCATTGTGAAAATACAATGGCTGGAAAAATCTACTCAATCCCAAGAACGACAGGAATATTCCTGTTCATTTTCATCCTCCGGGCATCTTTTCACATCTTGACAAATCGACTTATTTTTCGTATATAGGTATAATTTTACCAGTACGTTCTTCTTTATTTTCCCAAAGATGTATTTTGTAATTCCGTAGTAAATAGTTAATTCTAATTATTACATTCAAGCAATACTCATAAAAGGGACGACGTCAGTAATATTTTGGTACTGCATGATAAATAACTTGTAGAGGAAGATCCGAATTGAAAGGTATTTGGTCATTATTTACAGGTATATTTTTTTAAAATTTAATTATGTCAGTTGTTTACATTTATTTCTTGGTAAATTGTTTGCAGATTTCCCTGTGAGGAAAGAGACTGCAGTCTTCTGAGAATGTGCTCTCAGGTTGACCTAAGTCAGCTGCATGTGCGGCTAACGTCAATTTTCGCCTCAAAAAATGTAAGATAATGTAAACAAAATATAATGCGTGGTTGACTTTGCAGTAATAGATGCAGTAAACCTAAATTAATCTTGCTGATTCAATGGGGGAAGATGTCATATATGTTATTGGTTTTTACAATACAATTATTTAATTTCGTTACTTTGTCGTTGCAGGCTGTAGAGAAGTTTGAAAGTTTTCTTTCTAAGGCAGAAAGATCGAAATTAAATATTCTGTCAAAAGCAGTTGAGCTTGTCGGAATCAACACTGAAGATGAAGAAGAAGCCGAAGAAAAGAGTAAACGAGCTGTAGTGGTGGGTAACCGTTGTTTTTAATGTGTAGTGGATTCGTTTAGTTTGGAGGTACTCACATGATGATTACATATTTACAGGTACTAAAGGCGGTATTACGACTAATAATCAGAAGTTTCCACACGAATTCTGAAGAAATGAATGATCTAACATGTTGTGTGATCAATGGAGCATCAAATTTTTCTACGTCGTCTCTTGTTGAAGTAGCTTCATACTGTGTAACTTATATGGGGTCCAATGAAGACAGCGATGTACCATCATTGTGAGTACAAGCACTGAAAGTTTTTGGCTTTTGGTATTGTTGAGTTGATTGCACTTCAAAAAACTATTGTCTTTTTAGATGGACAGAAGTCTTCGGTCATGTGGTATCTATTTTGATCTCTCGAAAAGGCGTGGAATACGATGGTGATATTTTATCAGGCAAAGAGTTTCGAACGGCTATTGTAAATCAGCTTTGCCGCTTGAACTGGGGTGCAAATAATGCTTCGTACATTATTGGAGCCATAAGGTACATTACGTCTATATAGAATCGTTGTTTCGTAATTAATATTTTAAAGAGTGATAATACCATACTATGCTGTTTCTAGAGAGTTTCCGGAGACGGATTTGGTCGAAATAGACAATACAATTGGTAAAGCTTTCCAAACGATAAAGTTTCTGGATCCTGTGTGCGTACCACCGATTGCATTCCAGCTTTTACATCTCGCTGCAAACAAACGTCCAGAACTGCTGTTACAGAACTTTGATGAATACTTCCAAGGCTCGGTGTTCAAAGAAGTGGATACCACAAGTGAGTCTATTTATTTCAATACTGTGTATGTAGCTGACCCTTTTCGTTGAATAACAACCTGAATACATGAATAACATAGGTCAGCCATTGAACTCTGCCCAGTTAAAACGCAAGGCTTTGGGGACTGTTGTATACCACTTTATTCATTCCGCTAGACACACCGCCAATTTAATTCGAGAGATTATAAGACGTATAAAGCATTCTAAAGTTGATCATACGATTATTATGACTCCTTTTATGTTGTCAATATCGTTGGGTCTAACATGCATTGAACACTTTAAACCTCAAGTAAGTTTCACTTTTAAGTTCTGCGTCATAGCCCTAATGATAAACACAATATTGACCAATACTTATTTTCCAGGTGGTAGATGCCTTAAGGCGCTCAATTATAAATAGTTTAACTGACATTCGTAATTGTCAAGTTAACGCGTGGTATAGTAAAGCGCGTGGAGAAGTGAAGGATACGTTTATGACCTGCTTCAAATCTGTTATTGATTCTAAGTAAGTTTAATTTAAATATTATATTGTATCAGTAATGGGTTCATTTTAAACATTTGTTGTGCATGTGGTGGAAATTATTGTTTCCAGAACTTGTCGGTACAATTTATGTGCTTTGTGAACGCACAATCATAGTATTATAAGAAAGCTAATATGACAGTATTGGTTTGCAGATCTTCGGAGTTGGACTTTATGCTCGATGGCCTCCGTGATTTGGCTTTAGCGCTCCTTAATGTTGATGAAGTTCAATCTGAGAATCTCTCTTCGCTGGAAAAATGCCAGTCTCTAGGAACCTACATTATTAATGCCATTGTCAGTAAGCACAATGATTATTTTCCAAAAGTTGTGGACGAATTACTGAGAAACAAGAAGTCTCTGGTGCACATTAGTAAGCCTTCAATCTTTATTGTTTATGCTGGAGCTAACCGCACGTTGGATATACAGCATTTAAAAATCGTTTTATTCCTTCAGATTGTTTGGCTGGATGTTTGCGATCCATGATTCGAAAAATTGTTCAGAGCAAAGTTCCAGACAGAATAAGCGAACTTATTAACCATTTGCCTCTAATGACAGTTGAAACATCGACACCGATAGTAAAAGCTTTGATACCATCTTTTCAGTTGTCCCGTAAGCTTTTAAGTGAGCTCATTGTGGTGCTGAGAAAAACCGTATACAAGTAGGTAATCTTTTGATTATCTCTAAACATACGATATATATTCACTTGTTACTGATTCAAAAATGTTTTTAAGGTCGACTGAAGCTCGAAAGATTTCTGCCCAAGCCATGATCCTGCTTTTGTCCAATTCTCGAATTATAGGAGCCATTCCTCGAAGCCAATACAGTGAAAGCCAGAACATATTCAGTCAAGCAACGCAAACTCAAGTTGACATTTTGGGATCAGCAAGAGAAAATGAAAGTCTTTGCTTTGAAGTTCTGTGGATATTAAAGAGATTCTTTACTCAACCAAGTGAAGTCCGAGAGCAATTATATTTAGGTAATACGTTTTGTTTAACTAGATAATAAAATATAGTAACCCAAATATTATTACGACTTAATGCAACTTTTTTGGTAGTAAACAATAACTTTTACCTCTTGCAGGGTTGCATGTGGTTTCACGCAAGAATCCTGAATTAATCAAAGTGATTTGTAATCATTTGGTTTCTCAAGTACATGTTCATATGAATGATAACCATTCGGAAATTCGGTGGTCGGGTTTGTTGAATTGTTCAGACCCGGCTGATGTCATTGCAACCGTATGTTGAACAAGTTATATATATATAAGCGACGTAAGCAGTTAATATGTAAATTTTTTTTTATTTAACGTAGGAACATTTGGGATATTTGCTTCAATGTGTCAGTTATGTTACTCTCCGAGGGAGGCGAATTTATCAGCGACATTCTGACGACCAACCTGAGAGCTTAATAGAATGCGAAAATCTTATGGAAACATGGATACAGTTGTTATCCAAGATTACTAAGGAAGATCTTGAAATTGTATGTTTTTTAAGTTAAAATTAATAGCTGTTTGCTTTGTTTTGCTATCTATTTTGTTTGCTTTTTTTATATAGGCCGCATCATCAATGCCTGGTTGTTCAACTTCATCTTTGCGTCCTTTAAATGCAGTACGAGACGTTCGCAACGCTCTAGCATTACAGATTCTGCAAACCATGGAAGCTTGTATTGAGTACATAGCTTTGAAGTCTTCTGGAAGAAATAATAGCGATATTCAGGCACTCTTCAGGAAAATAATGGAGTTCGAGCCTTGGTTAACCGTAAGATTTAATTTATTACTGGATTTAAAGTAAAACGTGTGTTCATCTTTTAAAACTACATTTTATTTTTAACATTTTATTTTTAACATTTTATTATTATTTTATTATTATTATTTTATTATTATTATTTTATTATTATTATTTTATTATTA